>VXBQ01000064.1:756098-799385 GCA_013400175.1 Phainopepla nitens
GGGCAGTGACGGGGGTCGCCCCGGGGGTCGTCCGCCTTGCCCGTCGTCCCCCGGCCGTTCCCCCAGACATGCCCCGCCGTGGCGGCCCGGCTCGCCGAGGATCATGACTGCGGCGGCGAACTGGGTGGCGAACGGGGCCAGCCTGGAGGACTGTCACTCCAACCTCTTCTCGCTGGTGAGTGAGCGAGCGGGTGGGTGCCCGGGGGTGGCTCCGCGCCGGGTTTGCCGGTCGGCAGCAACTGCCGGGGGTTTATAGGCAGGGCCCGGGGCTGCTCCTGCGCTGGCCCCTCCCCCGGCCCGGTCCCCGTGTTTATTTTGCTCCTTAGCGTGGTTTGCTGCGGGTCCGTGTATCGCGCTGGAGAGCGGGGAGGGGACGGCTCTGTGTCCCCTGCACGACCATCTTCCCTGGGTAAACAGGCTCCTCTCCCCGCCTCCCTTGGCACTCCGTGCCCTGTGCGCTTTGTGCCACCGAACCGGGGGGTTTTCTCTCCTCTCACAATGACAAACGCCATTTCAGCAGCAGCGAACGCTCATGTAGTGTGATCGTCTGTCGGACTTAGCTCTGGGCTCCTGTGACGGCGTGTCAGCTGCTGTTACAGCCTGCGCTCCTCTTTGCACACATCGTGCTCGGGGGCAAGAGGTTAAAAAAAAACCCAACCCCAACCTTTTAATTTTTTCTTGTCTGAAGAACAACAGCGACTGACAGTAGTGTGCCGGATTGTTTGCATAGATGCCGTCTGCCCGTCTCTCTGAGAACTTCCGACGTGGATTGTGTGGTTTAATGTTGCAGAAATCGTGTTATCAGTTTTGACTGGCAATAGATTGGCAATTTAAATTTAAAATACGAAAACAATTTGTGTGTAATGGCACAGTCATTTGGAAAAACCTTGCTTTATTTTACCTGGCACGCACAGGAACATTATCCCTTCTGGCTGGGCAACAGCTGAGTGAGCAAGAGGGCTGCTGGATCATCGGGAGCCTTCCAGTGCTACAGGGATAATGTCGGAGGGGAGGAGGGACTTGTTCTGTGCGTGGTGTGGTGGAGTTAAAACCTTGTGATGCAACTTTGGGGGTAGCATGTGTGAAAGGGTTGCGGTGGGTGCCCCCTCCCCGCAGCAGAGCTCTGCCAGGATTGGAGGTGGGTGCATATGTTCTTCTGATAGAACGGAAGAGATTGTTTTAGCTCCCTTATGAAAATAAGGAGAGAGAAAAAAGGAAATTACTTAGAAATGCAAATGATCGAGCTCTTTGTTTTATACTTTTTAACTTTATTGTAGTATATTTGTTATTTTATCTCAGAGTTTTTTGTGGGTTTTTTTTTTTCTCTTTCCAAATCTACATATGTTTGGTGTATATTTTGCTGGTACCTTTTAAGAATCTGGGACAAGAGCCGTAGTCTTCCACTGCTGGAAAACTGTCCTAAGAGCTTGTTCTGTGAGAATGATACGTTTCTTACTTCGGCTTTTTATTGAAGTATTACGTTATGTAAGTTTGTATCGGTGCTTCTGTTTGAAGGCATGTAGTAATATTTATAAATTTGTAGCAGTGCTCTGTGTATCGAGATGCAGGAAGGGTGATTTGGAGGATTGTTACGGTGATTATGACTACGCTGCTCTTAGCAAGGAGGAAAATAAATCGGGAAGCATGAGGGGAACAATTGTATCTGATTGTAGAAGGGAGGCAGTGGAGGGTTTGCTCCTCGCAGAGTTGTGAAGTCCCCGTTCATTAATGCAGACTGGAGTGTGTGTTTGGAGAGGCGGAACTTCTCCTGCAGTTGCAATCTGCAAATCTGTCACTGGTAAAAATAATTGTTGGCATGCAATTAGCATAAATTATAAAGTGAAGCGATTTCATAGTTATTGTGGTTTGGTTGCTTTTTTTTTTTCTCCCACCTGACTAGGCTAGGGAAATGTTAAATTTTAAATGGATGTGCAATATCACTGAAATAAGTTTAACGAAATTCTTCTGCAAGTGGCTTTAATAATAATGAGTTTAATATGCAACCCTTTAATCTCCCATGTAATTTTGTGGGAGGACTCTGTGCCTTAATGGAGTGCTGTGTATGAAACTCTGTTTTTATTGCATTCTGTCTCTACAAAAAAAAAAATCAAGTAGTAGTTTTTTTTTTTTTAAATACAGCCTATATGAAAACTATTAGGAAGATTTATTTTACGTTGGGTTAGTTTTTTGGGGGATTTATGTAGCAGAGAAAGTTACTGAAAATGGAAACCCTGACTGGAAATATGTGGCCAGCACCACCGACCCCTTAACCTCAGGTTGTCATATTCATTTCAAAATTTATGAAGTGTTAAAGCTACAGTAGTCTGGATTAGTAGTTAAAGAAACTTTTGCTAATCATTTACTTTTTCAGTGTAGCAGCAAAATCTAAACCAGTAGTTGGTGGGAATCCATTCATTCTTTAGGAGCGAGGTAGGTTACAAATATTTTGAAAATTGATTCTGTTATTAGAAGTTGGAGGTTTTTCAACTGCAGGCTTTTTTTTTGTATGTGAAACACAAAGAAATGCTTGTGACCGGAGAATTACAGTTCTGAAATAATTATAGTCTATCGTGATACTGTTTGTTCATGGTTAAATAACATTTCTTGCCACAGACATTTGTTTTGTGGAAGCAGGAATGCTGTCTCCCTGTCCTGGAGAAGCCAGAGCTCTGTGCTGTCTCTGTCTGGTTGATGTGGTGGATTTGGGTTGGTATAACAATTCACCATTTCTTTTTTTCTGTCAACTGTAGGCACGCTAGAGATGTTAGGAGCCTTTGCTGCTTCTGAATCTTTTGATGGGAAATGTTTTCTAAAAGCTTTTAGTAACTGATTCTCGTTTTATCAGTGATGTCCAGAAACCGTGGAGGTCCTCAGTGCTCTGGGCTCAGAATGTGTCACCTGAGGGGAAGGCAGGCTCTGAAGTGAAGGTTTTAAAGCTACCTTTGACTGTGCAGGTGCTGGGGGTGGTGCTGGGCTGGCAGAGCTGGGTTCCATGGAGTGTCCTTGTGGATCGCAGCGCTTGGCAGCACCACTGTGTGTGTGTGGTGTTCCCCATCAGTGCGGGGATCCAGCGCCGCTCTGGAAAATGGGTTCATGTCGGTGTGCTCTGGCAGCAAAACCCCAGCCAGCCTGCACAAAGACATCCCCAGGCCTGCTCTAAGCGTGGAGCCTTTCCCAGTAAGGTGATGGAAGGACTGGTTTGCATCTTTGTCATCAAGAGTACTCCTCAAATCATAACTTGTTTAATCTGTTAGGTATAATAGCCTTGCTCATTAAAAATACACTTTCTGTCTGGATTTGCTGTTCCTAGCACAGCAGTAGGAAAAATGATATTTATCCTTATTCTGTTTTTGCTGTAGTCAAAATGTCTGCTGCTGCTTCTGAAAAGAATGTCTGTTTTGATTAACAATATTTAATATGCCATTGTATGGGCCAGTTTATTTAAATACTAATTAAGAGCTGTCTAATAACTATTTAGAGACAAAATGTTCTGAGGTAATATGCTTTGTATTAAAACTTCAGCCTCAGCTGGCAGGCAGTCTTCCTGTGAATAATCCTTAATCATAAAAGTAGCCTTACTGAAATTAATTTGACTTTTCCTGTGAGTAAGGGTTACTCATGTGACAGCAAGGGCTTGCATGAAGATCTTTCAATTCGCTGGCTTTGCTGCCATGGTGGATCCAAAGGCACAAGTCAGTCTCGGGAAATTGGGGTGAAGTTGCATAACATTGGAGATACTGGAGCTGGAAAGAGTACAGCCAGGGGTGGCAGGAATGACCTGAAATTTGGAGGAGCTTTCATGGTGTAGAAAAATTTGGTACTGTAGGAATCTTCATGCTGGAAAAGACACGATTGTGGTCTTGGGAAGTGAGACTGGGTTATAGAAGCTGCTATGGAAGATGTCCCATGTTCTTGTATAAGTGCATTCCTACAGAAAGCCGCTGCCAGAAGAGTGCAGGCAGTGAGAATTGTGTTTGTTCTTGTTTAAAAGGCAAAGTTACAAACAGTGAAGGCCATTGCTGCTGTTGCTTTTTGCAGTTCACATCCAGGAACAGAAGCTGTCCCCTTTGAGAGTGAGTTTAGTTGATGGTTCCAGAATAAAATAAAAGGAATTAAAGCAACCTGAGGTGGCATTTGGATTATTCTCCTAAAGGTTCTTCGTGGTATCAGAAAGTGAAGGTTGCAGAGGCTGCTGTGAGCTATTCCTTGGTGTTGCATTATTGTCAGTAAAGGACTTCATAGTAAATGTTGATTGCTCAATGCCTTCAGTAGTAGTGAATTAACCAGTAGTCCTTGCTTGTTGTGTTTTCATAAATGCAGTACTCTGAGCAGTGGGTTGGGATTTTGGCATGCTGGATGTTACAGCAGTGCAGTGTCTATCTTGCTTGTTTGGAATTTTATGTAGGTGTGAATTTACATGCATAAATAATTAAGAAATGGAATTAACCTTTCAAGTTGTGCAAAAGTATTTGATTCTCTAGTTATCTTTATCCTGAATTTTATTAGGTAACAAGACAGAAGTAGAGAGATGACATTAGAAAGCTTGTTCACTTCTTGCTAATAAAAGATTATTTCAGGTTTTAAATCACTTCAGAGGTAGGTTTTTATTGTGTCCTGTCAGAGTATTTGACAGTTTAATGGGATATGCCAGGGAGAGGGTTTGAAGGGAACAGACCCAGATTTGAAAAGAGATTGGGACAGTGACGTTCAGCCAGCATGCCCGGCTCCAGGAGAGGAATTGAGGGATCTGTTAGATAACCAACCTCTTCAGAATATTCCCAGAGAAAATGGGGAGTGCAGGAGTGACATTTGCAGCTCAGACTAAGTGTGCCCAAGCTAATCACTAAGTAATATTTGAGTGAGATTTCCTTGAAATCCTGAGTATCTGGTGAATGTACACATGTCCTGGGGCTGGGAATCCTTTCCCAGAGACTCTGTCCTGAATCTGGTGGCACTATGAGTCTGATACTGTGATGGCTGTTGGGAACATCAGCACAACAAGATTAATACTCAAATATTAGGATGATGTATTAAAAAAAAGTCCTAGGTAACTACACCTAAGGAACAAGACTTTTAATTTACTATAACACTGTCTGGAAATAGATTTTTCTATTTTTCTACATTTTTAATACAGAATTGACATTATAACCCCAGTTCTCAAACACCCTCCCCACCCTGACTCATTTGATCTTGAATTTTTTCACCCTCTTCTGAGAGCGCTTCCTCATATGAAAGAATAAAGAAAGATCTACAGATAGAACTTTTTAATCCTTTCTTCTATTATTTTCCTTCTGGACAATGCAGTTCTTTTGAAGAAAATCTAAAGAAACTGAAGGTTTTGATCTTTGGTGGAAAAAATAAGTGTGGTGCATATGAGATATATTTGCTGAGTGTGTTAACTTGAGTAAATTTGGTCATTAGATGAAGAAGGAATCTTTATGGATTTTGTTTTAATTTTTTTCATCTCTCTAGTTCTCAGAAGCATTACATGAAAGGATATGTGTGTGTGCAGATGCACTGCTTTTAAATACCAAACCCCATCAGTGTTAGGGGGCTGTTGCACTTGGCACTTTGTGATGGGGTGAACACCTGGGCTGGTTTGAAGCTTCCTGTTCACTGTGTGAGAATGCACCTGTTGCCTCCACTTCCCTTGATCTCTCTATGGAATTACACCCACCGTCCCACCTGCTCCAGTCCACTTTTGCATCTTTAGTTGTGGCAGCGCACTTTGGTCAGGGTTTGGGTTTTGCTCTGATTGGAGCAGGGATGCACCTACAAATTTTTCTCTCATCCCATGACTGGAATGGTTGGCACCTTGCTGCATTCTTTCATTGTCTCCCTGCTGTTACACCTGCTCCCTCTCTGCCTTTTATTTTTCCTTGAGTGCTGGCTCCAATGTATGCCAGGATCACCTCATTATAAATTTATGTTGTTTGATTTTTTTCTAGTTGTTCCATTGTAGCTGTGGAAGGTGACAGTTGATGTCCACAGACCTACAAAACCTCTTTTCCTGAGCTTGTGTGGAATTCTCTGGACACCCCAGTAATACTGGATCGGTGGCTGGGCTGTTGCCACTGTTGTTAAGATTGACAAGTGTAATTTATACAACACTTCGGAGTCTGTGTGTGTTCATTTACTGTTCTGTGGGTGAATCGTGCACTTCATTGTGTAGAGTCTGTCACGGTGGCATTTGCATCTTGTTGGTGCCATAGAAACACAAATAATAAGCAAAAATACTGCTCTGACTAAAAACATGCTTGTTTTACTATTAACTTGCCAGTTTTAAAAGTGCACAAGTGTTTCCAACAGAAGATCCCAACCCAAACCCAGAAGATTTGCTTATAAGGAGTGTGTGTTTACACGGGGGGCGTCTTTGTTCCTCAGACCAGGCTGTTCCACTGCTTTCATTTTGAGCTCAAAGTATTGCTTTAAAAATAGATCCTCTTTCCTTACGTTCCCTGACATCAACTGGTAGTTTTAAAGAGAAACCAGCTAATAAAAATACTCTGCTCTGCAGACCTCAGAATATGACTAAAAGCTGGTGTTGGGTTCCCTGTGCACGCAGTGGAGTGAGCGCCCAGCGCAGGGATAAGCGGGCTGGGACACTGGGAGTGAATGACAGCTTGTGTTGTTTCCTGCTGTGGCCCAGCTCGTTACAGAGCTGTGCATTAGTGTGATCCCAGCACTGCAAAATGACAATGAGGGCTGAGCAGAACCTGCTCTGGTACCGGGGAGGAAGTTTAGCTTTTCACATTGGGAAGGTTCTCAGCATTTCCTCACGCAGTAAGGAGCTGCCTTACTCATAGATTAAAAGATTTAAGCAGTCTTTCCTTTGGCTTGTGCTCTGAATTTTGATTAATTTTGATGAATTCTGACTCTCACTTTCTACCTTAATCTGTAAAAATATGTTATTTCTCATTGAGTCATGTGTGGCTTAGTCCATGAGCAGAACTGCAGTAGTGTCATGTGGAAACGTGGCTGGAGCTTTTAGTGGCATCCTCGCTTTTGTTTCTTTGAGATGGGGAATTTTATTGTGTGGTGCTGTTGTATAAGGTGCCCTGAGGCAGTCTTTACATTATGTGACTAACACAGATGAGCTCAAACATACACAATGACCTTGTCCCTATATTAAGGAATGTATTTAATCAGCTTATGAAAATGGAGAAAAATGGCCAGGCTTCTAAAATTACAAAAGTAATAAGATGTGACACGTGTATTTCTGTATTACTTCTTGTGAGGCACTTACCTCAGCTTTCTTTAATCAACCAGTGCTGCAGCCTGGTGTATTCCTGTTTATGAAAATTATAATTACAGAGGAAAAAATTTGTGATTTCCCCCCCCCCCCTTTCATTTTTGTCCCTCCCCCTTCATTCTTCTTCCATGCCTTGGTGTGTCCAGAAAGGTCCATAAATTCATATTTAAGCCTGGAGTGTGAAACTGACCTAGTGAAAATCTTTTCCCCCTTGTCTCTCCCAAGGCAGCTCTGTTCCCCTCGTTCCTCTCTCCCCACTGCGTTTTGGCAGTGGCGTGGATTGAACGGAGATCAAAGTGGCTTTGTAACCACAATCCGTGTCTTAGAGAAGGAAATTTAAAGCTTGTTCAGTAAAACTTTATTTCATTCATCTTTTAGCTTTAAAAGAGCTATGCTGTGGTCAGGGCCTTGTGGTTGCCTGTTCTTATGACTCCATATTTGCCCATAAAATACAATATTTTGCGAGAACAGAGGACTGAAAGCAAAATTTAAAGGAAAGCTCTTCTTTACCTATTGACCAGGCATTGGCAAAATTCCAGTTTTTGATAATGATGCATTCATAGCTGACAGCTATGAGATGTAAGTTTCAAAATGTGTTGGCTTTTCACATTATAGACTCCTGACTTTTTACTTATAGGAGTCTCTGGTTTACTAAGAAGTTTTCAAACCTAGTTTAATATGTCTACAGTCTCTAAGTGTTGGGCTTTTATGAGTCTCACTTCATGTATGTCTACAATGTTACTGGATTTGTAGTCAGCTCTGATGAGACACAAAATTAATTCCAGGAATATTTTGTAGTGGCCATGTCAAGTATTTTTATAAAAAAAGTAATTTCTTTGCTGAGAGAAAAGGTTAATTTGTTAAATTACTTTATTCTGAAAGAGCTGCTTTCAGTTTTAGCCCAGTGTTTCTGGTTATTTAATTTTCCGTGTGTACTTTAATAAAATTTTGACTGGAGGTCTCTGTGAATTTCCATAATTCCCTTCTGGCAGGAGGTGCTGGATTCTTGTCTTCGCAGGAATGACAGTAAGAGAGCTGGCAAAGAAAACCTACATGACCAGTCATGTAGTGGCTTTATTTACTACTTTCCATATTACAGAAGATTTATACACCAGGATTCTCCAGGTGGTAGGTTTTGAAGGGCTGAGGGATTTTGGCAGCTCCTGACAAGCTGGGCATTACTGGTGTCAGGGATGAGGACAGGGATGAAGAACCAGGGCTGGGGGAGGGGATTCTTGTGCTGGTCCTGCCTCTCTGTCCCAGAGCAGGAGCCTGGGATGGGTCTGTTTGGGAAGAGAACGAGGTGTGCAGGGCAGGGATGGACACGGGTTAAACCGAGCTTTGCTGGGCAGGGCAGGGAAGGACGCAGCTGTAAACCCGTGGGAGCTGCTGTGCTGCTCAGATGTGGGGCATGGGAATGTTCCGAGTCCTCGGTGCAGCTTTTTGTGTAATGGAAGAAAGGGAACCGCATTCTTTAACTCACTGTGCCAAAGTTTACTCTGCTCGGGTTGTTGCTTCCTCCAGCCCACCCTCCCCCCCGATTTTAATGCCCATATGTCAGATTACTTGGTTTGGGAAACAGCTGATAGTCCATTGTATGACTCTGATGTTTGACATTTCCTTCCTCTTTCACGTAAAAAAAAAAAAAAAAACTAGAAAAGAAGGTTAAATTTGGGAAGAATAGAGAAGATTCTTTTGTTTTCTTGCAGATTTGCTTTTGTCTTTTTTTTTTCCCGTATGTTGAGCTTTTCTGCTTTTCTGTAGTCCAGCTTTCTCCAAGAGGGGACTTTCGAATTTGGAAAACAGGCAGTCAGTTCTGATTCTTTCTGAAGGGGACTTGGAAACCTCATCATTCACCCTGTCTAAAAACAAGGGAGGGATACTCTGGCTGCTGGCAAGTTGCATCTTTATTTGCTTTTTTGTGTGCTATTGAAGTTTGCAGTTGTAGTTTCCATTTTTTTTATCTGTTCTCAACCGTCTACTCAGAAGTTAAATTGTAATTGATTCCCTTTTGTGAAGAAACTGGCTGAAGCGATGGAGAACTCAGAGATTCTGTAAAATAGCGCCTGTGACTTGAGCTGTGGGCTGGGTCATTACCTAACCCCAGGGTTTGGTAATTTGAGAAGAATGTCTTCAATTCCTTCTGTCTTTTGTCTTGGAGATGGCATTTTGCTTCCAGGCATTGTGTGCTTCCATACAGCCTAAGGGGTAAATGTTCAGCTCTGCCATGAGTAAACTTCATTCCATGTAGAATTATTAAGGTTGGAAAAGAGATCCAAGATCAAGTCCACTTCTTCCCCTTTTCTCAGTAATAACACCCAAACCAAAGCAAACCCAGTTATGCCTTGTTACTTTTGGCTGCTGTGGCTTTGCTGGGTAGATGTTTGGACATGGGTAGGTTTTGTGCATCCTCTGAACCCCAGATTCCTGCCTATTCAGTTTTGTTGTGCAGACTGGCTTTCCCATTTCCCTTTCTCACTCCTGGTGATGGGATTCTGGCACAGCAGCTTCTCATTTTGTGTGGCTGTCTTGGTGCAAGAGCCTTGCAGCAGGACATGTGTGTGGAAGTGCCTGTGTGAGTCTCACTCCCACACTGACCTGGGACAGTGCTGCTGCCATCCTGCTGTTTCCTTCTGTTTGTGTCTTGAATATTTTGGGCTTGAAAATATCTTTTCAAGTGATGGCTGAGTCTCAACCCTTTGGCTTCCAGCCATGTTATCACATTATCCTTTCCCATCTCTGATGAACTGGGTTACCACCTTGACAGTGGAGGGGAGCTGCCAAGCCAGGCACCAGCCAGGCATGGAACCGTGTTCTGAATTTGCTGGATTGGTTAAGGGCTGCAGATTTGTGAACCAAAGCCCTCACTGAAGGTGAAAGATGTTGATGTAACCCAAAGGTCTTTTATAAAAAAATTTCTTTTTAATTCTTTAGTGTTTTAAAATTATTTTTAAAGCATTTTTGCAGTTAGTCCTGAATGAGTATAGCTGCTTTATAGGTGGACATTGGGTCCTGGCTGAGGATGGCTGCTCTGAGGGTGACCACTGAGTGCTCTCTGTGTGCTGCTGATATTTCCAAGGTACCTCTTGGGACCTGGCTAAATGAGGGGGCATGGAACAGCGTTGTGGAATCATAATTGCACCAAAGTGTCCTGTCTCAGTGGTGGCCAGTGTTTGTTTGGCTTGCCAGATTTGCTGAAGTGGATGTAGTTGCACTTCCCTTGGGTAATCTCCCAGGCTCTCTGTGTATTTGGTTGAGTGGTTTCTTGAACTAAGCAGATGTTTTGTAGACAAATTCTAAACTAGTACATACGTTTTCATCCTGATACAAAAATTTCAGCCACCTTGTTTTGGTTTGAGTCTGTGTTCTGCTAATTTAATTTGATATCTGGAAGAAAACCAGCAGCTGTTCTCTAGGGAACCTCAGTTTCCCTCCTGTAAACCAACCAGACTTAATTATTGGATGATTTTTTAAACTGTATGGAATATATATTTTTTGACCATTCTTGTAATTCTTCTGGTTTTGGTGTTGTGAAACAAGTGCTGCAGTTTGTGATAAATGTGCAGAGCTACAGATGAATTGTAATGGCCTCAATTTCTGTGTCACCTTCTGTTTCTTTCATAAGAATTTCTCACATTTGGTTTTGTTTTGCCAACCTGTTTTTGCGGTGGACTGGGAGAAGATATTTTTTCTCTTTCAGTGTGTCAGTGTGTGCTCATTTTACTTCTGCTGTGCTTGATTGTAGTCATCTACTTTAGTATTTAACCTTGAAATTCTGTGAGGGTTTGGATCCATATCAGTAATTTGGGTGCTTTCACCAGATTGCTCTTTCTTTTATACTTGCCACTCAAAAAGCCTTTGTTGGTAACTCCTGCATCTGCCAGAGCTGCTGAAATTTGAGCATAAGTATTGGAGTCCTTTTTCTATTTTCCACTGGGAAAGATGGTACTTGGTTGCCACCTCAAATTCTTTTTGAGATGGGTCCGGCTTTTGTTTCTTTGAAAGCAGTAATTAATCTTCCTGGCTGCCTCTTCTCCTGCATGGGCAAAGTCACCCTCATGCTGGGGAGAAAGAGGGAAAAAATGCCTCATTTCTGTCAGTGCTGTTTACATTTTAGGCATAAGACCTCATGCTGTTAGTTTGTGCCTTTTAATAATGTGAAATCTGTTATTTTAGAATTGCCTTGCTTTTCTGGTCTTCGATACAGGGATATGGGATCTCCAATGTCCCTAGGTACAGAAGTCCATCAGGGAGATGTCTGATAATAATAGGATTTTGGTTACAGCTAAATCCTTCTCTGAGACTTGCAAAGGTAAAAGATGACACACAAATGCCCTGACACTGTTGCTTGTCACAAACAGCTCTGGAGTAGGAGCATTTAGATAATCTGTTGCAGGGGGCATGAAGGAAGGAGGCATCATGGGGTACAGGGATTTATCCAGCAGAAAGCTGTTCCAGGCACGTGTGCTGTGTGCATTGGCATGCTTACTTTCACGTTGATTTTAAGAGCCAAGGAATAACAACAAAAAAAAAGGTAATTTTTTTCATCCTTCATTTTTAAAAGCTTGTTAGTGGCTGCTCTTTATCCCTTTTTTTCCAGCCACTTGACTGTGTGCTTATGCGGGGAGAGGATTAAAGTCAAACATGTCATTCTGCTGCTGCTCAGTTGCATACTAAGAGGGCTGAGGCTGAATGCTGGGCTCTGAAGCACAAACCATGACATGGTGGGTTTTTTTGGCCATGGGACACACATTTCAGAATTAGCTATTTTTTAATGTGCTATTTTTTGTCCATTCTTGATTTCAGAGCAAGTTTGGAGGACTTTGTGCAGCTGTGACAATACTTGGCCTCACAGAAATGTCCTTTTGAAGCTCATTCAGTGCATGCAAGGCCTCTGCACTGCCATATGATCCCTCCCTCTTACGGGGCAGAAGGGATAAGCCCTGAGGGAAGGGAATACAAACCATTCCTTGCTTTTTTAAAATTGAAAGCATGAAGAGGAGGATGCTACTATGTAGTTTAGGGAATAATCTGGTTTCAGGAGACTTTGCAGGGCTGAGATGGTCAGTCTGCTGTGGGTTTTCAAACCTCAGATCTTCAGACCCAACAGAAAAGATGGGGAATGTCTGTGGACAGGTGCTGGTACTGCTCAGTCGTGCTGTGGGAATAGGAACCTCTCTCAGGGTGTACAAACAGTCTGTAAAGCTATGAAAAAAAAGGGAATTTTTTAGTTAAGCAATCTCTATTCTTTCAATCCACTTGACCGGGACTTGGGCAGATTTTACTAAATACTGTATTTCACTGCGAGAGGCAATGGTGTTTGCCTCCCCCACAAGCAACACATTGTTACAGAGTAGTTTTCAGTCCCCCTTGTCCTTGTCCTTTTGTCCTTCCTTCCTGGTGAAGTGTATCAACATGACATAACTTTTATCTGGTATTTAAATGGCTGGAGTGGAGTGTGCAATGATATTTCGTTGCTGTGTGAGGATGATGTAGTGAAATGAGACGCTGTAACCAAAACAGATGGTGCTAATCTTGAGTCTGTCTGCAAGATCTTACAGCATTTAATTAAAATGGTGGTGTAATTCCCGTGACACCTTTAACTGCAGTTTAAATTCTTGGACTATGAACTAAGGGCTTTCTTATGCAGATTTTCACTCATGTGAGTAGTCCTTAGTAAGAGTCTCTGGTGGCTTCAGAATAGCTACTTACTTGAATGAAGCTCTCAAGATGAGACACTAATAAAACTGGCAAACATATATATGGCATTTACATGTTTTATGTTCCAATTTGAAGTGTAAATTGTAGACTAAAGATACTTAGCAACTACACTCCTTTGCAGAAGCAAACAAAATTCTAGATTAGGGGAATTGTTTAGACTGAGCCTAACTTCAGAAGCTGGTAAATACAACTAAGGTACTCTGGACAGCTTAACATCTTCCTTCCCCTTGGCTGGAAGGACACTTGATGAAAGCTTTTATATTCCCTTTGTTTAACTGAAATGTGTTTGTAGAAGTGATGAGGTGTGATTTGGTTTCTACCTTGCTTGCGTTGTTTTTTTTAAGACCATTAAAGAAAGTTATGTTTGAAGCACTGGGCAGACTTGAATTTGTCTGAGAGGCACCTTTTAGGCAGGGAACTGGGAAGTATTATTATACTTGGTTTTTGTTTTGTCTCAAATTGGAGAAGTGTGAAAAATAAAATGACCTGAACTTTGCCATGTTGAAAGTCTTTGAGAAAGCAGGGTTGGAGCTGAGGGCTTGTGTGATGGATATCTGGTTCTTTTATTCATGATATGATTTTACCTCCTCCGATGTATCCTTCCTATTTTAAAAGTACTAGAGTGATGATTTCCTACACTCTGCAGCCTGACTCTGTCTCTTAGCTTTTTTTACTTTTCTGTACTGTATGAAGCAGGAAAAAAATCACATTTATATAGTTTTAGTCATTGTTTTTAATGTAGAGAAGCACAAAGTAGTTAAAAAATAGCTCTGCTTTACACTTGGTGTGGCCAAATAAAAGAATTTCTCAAACTTTTGATACTCTCCCTCTTTCTCCTTCTGCTGTGGCTATATTATTGTATAATCTCTTCAAGGGAACTTTGTGTATTAAAATGGGTGGAATTACTCAAGTGATTTGGAGAAGTTAATTTTGACTTGGCCTGTCCATTTCCCATAAAACAGAGGCCAAAAAGCATTTGGTGGAGATGGGAAATAAAAGAGGAGGTGGAAGATGGGTTTGTTTGTGTTCCATCTGCAAGGGCTGCAGAAGAGGAAAACAGTCACAGTGGCTACCCAGCGCTAATTATATCTTCAGGGTTGCTGGGAGCATGCCAGCACCAAGTTAAGCACTGTGAAATGTTACTGGGGAATTGTGATTTTTAGCAGCCTGAACTCTACCAATCTAAGTGGAGCACGATGAGATCAGCAGAAGACCCTCCCAGCCTGCCTATTATTGTAATTTAAGCCTGAAGGGGGAAAAGAATGAGAGCTAAGGTTTTCTGTCTCCTAGGAATTCACAGTCGTGGATGGTGCCCTGAAGCCCTGAGCTGTGGCAGGTACATGTGAGGTGTTGGTATTTAGGGCAACAGGGTGTGAAAGAAAGTGCTAATTTGCTTTCTGTGTCTCGAGACTTGTCTGTGTGTGTGCAGGGGGGATCAGAGGTTTGAACACTCTCAGTTCATCTCTTTTGAGGCTGTTTCATTCTGCAGGGTGTGATGATGGTCAGTGAAACCTGAGTTTGTGTCCCTTTCCAAGGGACTCTGTGTGATCACTCTAAGGCTCTGCATCTGAATAAAGACATTGGCAATGCACTGTTTTCATTAATGCCTATTTCTTGGGGATGTTTTGGGTGATTTTGGATGCCTGTGTGGAATTTGAACACACTCTTCTACCCTGACAGCTGCTTTTGAAAACATCAGAAACAGATCTTTTTGTGTCTTGGGAATTACTCTGTAAGAAGTTGGATGTTAGTGAAGGGTTTGGGTATTACTGTTAGAGATCCAGTTTCTGTTTCCTTACACGCTTGGCCCAGTGCATTTAGAACTGGCACCTCACAAATATTCTGTGTCCAACTGCAGTTAGCTGAGCTTAAAAAAAACACCTCCATTTCAAAACAGCCCCATTTATCTGGGCAGTTGAACCCTTCACAGCACAGTCCTCCATAACACATGTTCCTTTACAAACCAAAGCAAAGATCTCATTTAATGCATGATTTGCTAACAGTGTTGGATAATAATAAGTATTTGTAAGTTCGTGGTGTGTTTTTTTTTTTTTTTGTTCAGGCTTTTTAGTTTTAAAAACATTGTAGCAACTTCAATAAGCCAAAACTGTGCATATGGGAAGAAATGGAAGAAACACTGTAGATTACATCACCTGGAAAGAGTTCTGCTTTGTTCTGCATTCATCTCTAGCCAGTTGTGAGTTAAACAGCATGTTCACAGTTTTGTCCTCAGGTTGGCAGTTTTGGTTTCTGTCTCAGTGTTTCAGGCTGCTTTCAAACCAGCAGTTTTACTAATCAGAGCAACTCTGCCCTCCCTGACCTGCTTTGCTGTCCTCAGACTTCCCGGTACAAACATCTCTGTGGTTGTTTAATGAATCAGGTGTGGGGACTGATCTGAGTAGAGGAAAAAGTCGTTTAATCCAACCCTTCTGGGTTTGAGTCAGCCCAGCTCAGTGTGAATGTCT
Organism: Phainopepla nitens; assembly: GCA_013400175.1. Lineage (NCBI taxonomy): Eukaryota > Metazoa > Chordata > Aves > Passeriformes > Bombycillidae > Phainopepla > Phainopepla nitens. The sequence goes on from VXBQ01000064.1 coordinate 771,537, forward strand.
GAGCAGCAGCTGAGTACTGCAGGGAAGGCACCCAGGCCAGGCCTGCTCTGGCACCAGTGCTTGCTTGTGTTGGTTGAGATGTACATGAACAGCAGTCTGGGTGCACTGGAAGTTGTGTTTTATCTGATTGGAGCTGTCCCTGACAGGGGAGATCTCACTCCACTCTCCCTTGTCTCCTGGGGCTGCTTGGTGATTTCCTGGCTGCAGGATGAGCTGTCAAGGTGCTGAGCCTGGAAATGTTTTTCTTTCTCTTGCTTTCTCTTGTTTAAATTGGTGAAGTGATCCCATTCACTGAGTGATTCCATGACCAGTAGATCCAGTATCAGACTGGGACATGGAAATGCGTGGCTGGGGCTGAGGAGGAGGCTGTGTTGGGTCAGCCTGTGCTCACTGCCAGTGAAGCACAAATGAAACCACATTTGGCTCTTCAGAACAGTTCCCAGAACCACAGTGCACTGCTTGTCTGTGCAAACCCTGCTACAGATAGAGGCCTCTTCAAACCAGGGCTGTTGGTTTGTTTAAATAAATTAATGTAAATAAATCCCCATGTGGATGCAGGTCTTCTCCCTATAGCGTGTTAAATACTTTACACAGAACATCAGTAGAGGCGTAGAATGTGTGTAAGTGTTTTGGGTGTAGTCTGCTCTTGTGTATCCCTTCTGGATTCAAATCTCTGTTTGAATTCAGTTTTAATTAACATGAGGACACAGTCCAGAAGTTCTGAGAGATTAGTATTGATGCTTACCTATTAAGAATTTAAACAGAAACAGACATATCCCAGTACATGTGCTGAACCACATCTCTACAACCTGGACTGGGAAGCAATGTGTGAGAGCTTATTTAATGTTGCTACTGAGTCCAAAGCCCCAGGACTTGTTTCTCCCTTTTTTCGGGAGTCTCTGTGTGTGGGTGGGGACTGGTGTGGCCCAGGTTAGTAGTTTATCATTCCTCACAGTCCATAGGATTACAGACTCCAGGAGTTCGTTAGTGCAGAATTCAATTTGGTGCAGCTCTGCTGATTTCATTGTGCTTTCCTTGACTCTGTTTCATTGCCCCTCTGGGGGGGATGTTGGGGTGATACCTCTGAGCTGTCAGGAAGCCACAGGAGCCTCTCTGCTCTTTGAAACAGCTGAGCTCTGGCTTTTGCTGTGTGGATCAAGCGACTGCTGCTGTTGGGTAATGTCCTTTGTTCAGATGGGTTTTTTGGTTTTGGTTTTCGTCATCTTCCTGTTCCATGCTCTTTGTGATGTAGCACATATTCTTAGCTGGTTATGGCACAAACATTTAACATAATGTTTTCACAGGTTGCCTATGCTGGCACTAATTCTTGGTGTTTTGTGGTTCATAGTTGTATTCATTATCCCGTTTCAGAAACTCTGCCCATTCCTTTTCCAAGCTATAGCTGGGGATGCACATGGAACAGATGTAGATGTTTTGGAGGAACACTTTCTCTTAGACTGTTATTTAGCGTGTGAGGTGTTCCAGCACTTTACTGTGGAAAAAATAACTTTACTCCTTCCATTTCACCTCTTCCTCTTGCATTCCCCTGCCCTTGTTGTGCCAGGAAGGTGGCACATGTCTGTGTATCTCAGTCAGTCTGGACTAGCTTTTCCCATTTCCTTTTCCATAGTTCCTGACCCTTTGGATGGCTGATCAGCATTTCTGTCTGAGTGCAAGAGCTCAGTGCTGGCTGTAGGGAGCCTCCAGCTGGGACAATCCAGGACTGGTGTCCTGCTGACAGGACAGGATGGCAGTGTCCCTTCTGCCCTGTGGAGCTAAAGATGCTTGGTGGTTTAGGGGCCTGCAAACAATAAACCAAATTTCCTTGCTTTTCAGGTTTTTCCCCTTCCTAGTGCAGCACTGTGTGGCAATGTGCCTGGTGAGACCTCTTCAGAGGACAATTAGATGGGCAATCTGGATAATCAGTGTTGTTTGGGGAAATAGTCCTTGAGGCAGAGTCCCAGGAGCTGTAGCCATGGGCCCGAGCCCTGCTGTGCCTGGCAGTATACAGGAATGAGGAGAAACTGTTTCAGAGAATGTATTTACAAGATCCAAGAAATACATGTGCTATTTGCTTCTGGTTTTGGTATGATGAGCATCACCTTCAGCTCCTCAGCACTTCACCAGCCAGCTCTTAAAACAAGCAGGCTCTTTCCAGCTACTGTGGTGGACAGAAGTAAATTTTAGAGTTTAAACTTGTTAATGTACTAAGTTTGTGGACTTGAAAAAGGAAATCCTCCTGTGTGTGATGGAGAATTTGGGTTTTGGAGGAGAAACTGAATGTCCTTACACAGGCGATGACAATGGGAGGAGTACATGACTGCAAGTCTTTGATTTTCTTTTGGAATAAAAATTCATTCCTACAGTCAGTGTTTCCAGCGCTGGGTCTTTCCCTTGTCCATGGCAGTGCCCTCTCTTGTCAGAGGTGTAGCTGCTGCCCTGGAGTTTGCACTCCCTGTGGCAGACCAGCTGGCTGTTCCTGCAGGAGAACTTGGGAGCTGAGCACCGGCTGCTTCTGGGCAGCCAAGGGAAGGTGTGAACACTGGAAATGAAGCAGTGGAGGGAATAGCAGCAGCAGGAATGTGGTAACAGGTTGGAGAGTAGAGTACAAGCCCACTGTGAGCAGGATATACACACACCAGTTGTTTGGTAACAGGCAGACTGTCCTGGGGGTATTCCCTGTCCTGTGCTGGAGAGTGGAGAGAAAAGGGGAGGCAACAACAGGGATGGAGCAAACTGGGAATGGAGGAAAATCTCAGAATCACAGAACACCCTGTTTGGAAGTGACCCACCAGGATCATTGAATCTGGCTCCTGGCCCTGCCCAGGACACCCCAACAATCCCACCCTGTGCATCCTTGAGAGCATTGTTCAAATGCTCCTGGAGCTCTGGCAGCCTTGGGGCTGTGCCCATTCCCTGGGGAATGTGTTCAGTGCCCAAAGAAAACCTTTCTGAAATGTCTGGGAAGCAAATCTGTTCTTTTTATTCTTCCTTGGTGGTTAGCAAGAGAATTCTGTCTGGTTGAGAGGCAGTAAATGGCAACTTTCCATATTCTGCTTTTGTTCCATTTGGGCAAAATAAAAATAAAACCCATTTGGTAAACCTGTAACATCACAATGTGAAACTGTTTCAGCTTTTCCAGTAAGTCACCAGTTTTCTTAAGTACTGTGGAACTTTGTGACTTTCAAGTGACCAGCCTTGGGCTGACTGAGCTCACATGGCCACCAAGCAGCCTTTAGGGAATGAGCCTTATTCCCTCTCCCTGTTTGGTTTTTTTTAGTTTCTAACTTGTAAGATGAGAACAAGATAACAAAAAGGTGAGAAATTGAATGAAGCTGTTGGAAATGGATAGAGTAGAAATGAATAGAAGTGAGTCAGTTGGTTGTGAAAACCTAAGTGCAGGTGTAAGCCAGATTTATTCAGTGCTGTTTCTAAATTTTTTTCCTTGAAGGAGAATAAAGGAAAATTAACAAATAGGAGGATTTTTGAACTTGAATTGAGGAATTAACCAATGAAAATGAAACAAACTATGAATATAACTAAATTACAAAGTGATCCAGTGACTCTTTTCTTTTTTTGTTTCCCATAGGCTGAACTCACGGGCATCAAATGGCGTAGGTACAACTTTGAAGGCCATGGGGACTGCGGGCCCATCATTTCAGCTCCAGCCCAGGATGATCCCATCCTGCTCAGCTTCATCCGCTGCCTGCAGGCCAACCTGCTGTGCGTGTGGCGCCGGGACGTCAAACCCGACTGCAAGGAGCTCTGGATATTCTGGTGGGGGGACGAGCCCAACCTGGTTGATGTCATCCACCGTGAGCTGCACAGTAAGCCACTCTTTGTTTCTCAATTACTTCTCGTTTTTCCAGTGAAAAAGGTTTTTTTTTTTAAAATGCTTTAACTCGCTACCTTATGTGATTTTGTCATAGTTCGTGTTTTAAGACCTAGAGGAAAACAAAAAAACCTGTAAATTTGACTTTTTTTGCTGTGTGATAAAATGCAAAGCGAAACTTGAACTCGGGAGACCTGTAGTCACATCATTATTTTTGTGGAACCTCTAAAAATAGAGTAAATTCTAGTTCAAGGGATGATGATGGTAATAATAATAATACCTCACCTTGGGCATAAGGTAGTAGCTGATGGAATAAATCACCTCTCCTGTAGAGTCAGGTGAGCTCCAAGGCACCCCAGGTAAATCTGTGAGGACAGGACTTGCTCCTTGCTCATGCTGCAGGGTTTGAGCATGATCCAAGGCGAGTTGCAACAAGTGAGTGGACTAGGGAGCAGGAAGGGGCAGGTAGGTCAGAGGTGACAGTGATAAGCTGGTGATTACAGGCTTTATGCAACTGGGATTGTCCCCAGAGTCTCCAGAATTTGGAGCCTTAACATGATAAAGTTATTTCTACTGTGTCTGTTGTGATCCTGTTTGGGTTTGACCATATCCAGTATATATTATTTTCTTTTCAGTGGTGTATTGTTGCTATTACAAGTCTTAGGTTGCCTGAGCTAAAAGGTGTTTTATTAGGCTTTATGAATTTTACCTCCATTTTCACCTTGTGTCTTGCAAGCAAACTACTGAAGTTCACCAGTTCTGGAATAATAAAAGTAGTTACAAAAACCCAAGGCAATCATAAGGATTGGGTTCTGGTTTCTTGCAATAGTTTTTTATCCTCGTGGCCTTTAGACCTTCTGGTGACTTGGTGATAAAATTTGTTTCAAGTACGCAGAATATTTTGTTTATCAAGTGTGCTTGAGTTGTCCCTTATCTCCCACCTGTACCCTGCACTGTTTAGTCCTGGCTTATGGTGTATTAATTTCTTTTCATTCTGTTCTAAGCACTGTTCCAAACTTCCTGCTTGGATGGCTGCCAGATTGTTTATTTGGCACCAGAGCCTGTGAAATCACAGATATGGAGGCCTGAGTACCTTGGGGTGTGTTCCATACAGGTAGCCCTGTGATCATGTATAATTAAAGAGATGGCTCACAAGTGCTTCACTGAGCCATTCCACTGACATTCATTTTTTATGAGGCACCTGTTTTGAATGAAGGAATGGGTAATATTTCTACTTATCCAGCAAAGCTTTAATAATATATGCTTTTCTCTTAGTGAAATATAATTTATTTAATATTTCAAATGCAGTAGATGGGACTTAAGTGTCTTTTTATTTGAGGGGAGTTGCAGGTGATGCTTCTGTTTCTGTTGTAAATTGGTGGAGCTTGTTTATATCTGATATCATGGTTACAACAATGTGATGCTGCTTTCAGTGGTGGTGGTCTGGAAATCCACTTATATGTCTGGACAGCTGAACCTGCTTCTGCTGGGTGCAGTATGGGACAGAGTATAGCAAAGTATCACTGTCACACATTGTTTGCCTGGTTCAAAGTTTTATGGAATCACAGAATTATTTAGTTTGGAAAAGGCTTCCAAGGTCATTGAGTCTGACCTGTGCCTGATCCCCCAGCCAGAGCACTGAGTGCCATGTCCAGGTGTTCCTTGGACACCACCACCTCCCTGGGCAGCCCAGCCAATGTTTAACAACCCTTTCCATGCAGAAATTCTTCCTGGTGTCCAACCTGAGCCTCCCCTTGGCTGTTCCCTCTCCTCCTGTCCCTGTCTGCTGGGAGCAGAACCTGATACCCCTGGCTGTCCCCTCCTGGCAGGGAGCTGTGCAGAGCCAGAAGGTCCCCCCTGAGCCTCCTTTTCTCCAGGCTGAGCCCCTTTCCCAGCTCCCTCAGCTGCTCCTGGGGCTCCAGCCCTTTCCCCAGCTCTTTTCCCTTCCCTGGACACACTCCAGTCCCTCAAGGTCCTTCTTGAACTTCGGGGCTCAGAAATGGACACAGCACTCGAGGTGTTCCAGCATCCAAGCTGGAGCCTGCAGAGCAGTAACTTTTAAGTGGAATTCAATCTGAAACTCCTGTGTTGTCACATGTAAATCCTACAAGAATTGATTTCCTTGTTCTATATTAAAAGCACATTGAAACACTTGTAGTGACTTATCAGATACAGTTCAAAGTGATGTAAATTGTGTAAGTGTTGTACATTTTCCTGCTGATAGGGCTGTTGGGCTCTGTTCAGTGCATTTTAGAGTTCAAACATCAGTATTGACAAAATATTGAACCTCAAATTCTGCCAGAACAAGGCATTTATGTCCATTGATTCCTTGAGGTAGGACAAAGGACACAGTTTGTGTTCACTGCTTCATGCAGCCAGAAGGCAAAAGGAACAAGTTTATTCTGCATTTTATTGTATAAACAGGCCACAATACTGAACTATTTGATAGTTGAAATTAGCTTCCTGAAAATATAAAAGGCTTTTCCATGTCGGCATGCAAAGAGAAAATAGGAAAGTTACTGAAGCAGTTTTCCTTGCCTTTCAGCTGGGCCAGGGTAACATGATACTTTTTTCTTTTGGGATAATCTGCTCAGGAAATGAGCTGCTTTGGCTTAAAATGCTGTTCCTACAGGTTAGATTGTCACTATGACTTATAGTTCCATGGCCAGAACTTTGTTGTGTTGTATTCACATGTTCAGGAGCACGAGTCCCAAGAATTTGATGGTGCAAATCCAAGAGGAAGATGAGAGTCTATCCAAAACATTGACATCTGAGATACAGGAACTTTAGGGAATAATACTTGTTAGTATGATCATGAATTCTTATCAATAATAAAGTTTTGGATTTTTCTTTTCCCACCTAGGACTTGTGCTTTAAAAGTGAAATAATTTAGTGATAACTAAATTTTAAATAATTTAATTTTTAAATATTATGTTTGATTAATTCAAGTCTAAATTATAATTTTTGATTTTCCTGGATAGGAGAGTCACTCAAATCATGCTGTATGATATTTACTGCTTTCACTAAACAGAGGAAATGTCCAAACTGAGGCTTTGCTTTCAGAAGCACTTCAAAAACTTTTGCTCATGAACCCTAAGGGTTCCTTCATCTTTATAACGTTGAAGATTTGGTAAACAACAAATCTGCCATTAATAAAAGAATTTCAAATAGTAATAGGGAAAACAACTTAGTGGTTGTAAACAGGAGGTATGAGGAGAGTTGTTTATGTAGTAGCTTTCCAAAACTGCGGATAATTAACTGCTGTCACAGAAGATTAGGTAAAAACAATTATTTGCAGAGCAGTTATAGATCAGCGAGGTGGTTGGATTAACCAGGCAGCTGAGAACTTCAGAGGTGTCCCTTACATATTCTCCTGCATTTCTTCTTCCTGCCAGCCTTGAGTGTGGTGTTCTGGTTTTTATTGTGGTGACTTTTAAAAGTGGATCAGAGGTTGAAGATCTTTATTCAGTCCTGGGTGGAAAAAGCTAGTTGGGGTGGGGTCAGTGGGCGAGGAAAAACTGGAATGATTCTGAAAAAGTTTGGTGTGCTTTAGTTTGTTGAAGTTTGGTTTTCTGAAGGATAAATGCTGTTTAATGATACGGTTTGGAGAGGTTTGGCAACTGTTCCAGCCACAGCACCTTTTCCCATAAATCCATTTTTTTTGTACATCCGACAGAAGAAGTGGAAGGAGAGGAGGGAGTGTCTGACTGTTGGCAGCGTTTCTGACAGGAACGTTGTGGATTTGCAAGTTGCAGAGCTCTCATTTGCATTTGGTGACCAAATACCATCTGGAGCACCACAGAGAATTTAGACTCAACTCCTGGGTTTTCTTTCTTTTCCCAGCCCTGCTCTGGACCCTGTGGGTTCCGGACAGATTATAGGGAAGGGAGTTCTGTTCCTCGGTTCCCTTCTTTGCTTTTGCAGAGAGCACTTTGCTCTGATTTACACCACTCCAAGAGCTGGATTTGATGATCTTGTGGGTCCCTTTCAACTCAGAATATTCTGTAATTCTCTGACAGTTTTGACTCTCAGTTTATAATCTCTGTACTGGATTTATGGATATATTCCACTTTGCTGCATCTGTGGTACAGAGTACTGGAATTCTCAGGGACTGTGCAGGGCCTCTGATGTGTACCACTACTGAGAGCACAGGATGGGGACTGCAAGCACAGCACTGGAGGTGGACTCTGGAAAGCTGGCAGGATGTGAGACAAGAGCTTGAAAATGAGTAAATTCTGGGTGTTTGATAGTTGTTTAGGTAAAAATACATCCTTCTATCTGCTTAGTAGCTTGTGTGCCTGTACTCATTCATTCTGGTAGGTATTTAGGGTTTCCATCTGATATATTGCACTTGATCCATTAATTTCTGGAGCTGCTTCCCCAGAAAAATGATACTATTTCACTTTCTGCTACGTAGAGTATAAGAATTTGGATGGAAATGCTTGTGAAGAATAGATTATCTTGAATGAATTAGACAAGTCTTTCCTGAAAGATTATTGTACATGATCTTTGCAGCTTAGTAAGTTTAAAAATGTAGCTGAAATTTGAACTGTGACAGGAAAAACCTGGAGCTTCAGCTCGTTCCTGTTTATGAATTCTTGGCATATCAGGCTGGTGCAGCCATAATCCCCTGGTGCTGATAAAAGTGAGGAGAGAAAAATGCTGCCTGTAGAAGAGCTGTGTGCACGGCACTCACATTAACCCACGTGTTTGTGCCCCAAAATTAATTTCTGCTATTGTTTCTCTACTTGACATTTGCTGATTTTTACCTACAGGAAAGCAGAACATGTCAGCTCTGTTTTTAAGGATCTTTCCTGAGGAGAACAACTTGCCCCAGAACTCAATTTAGTTGTTTTTATTCCTGCTAGGAAGGGTTCTTGATGCTCCCTTATGAACTGCCAGATTTCAAAGTTTCATTTATTAGTCAAGTCTTCTACATTAAGTCAGTGTTTAACCTGTAAATGTCTAGTAGTTGGTGCTTGTCAGCATTTATTAGGGATTAAAAGAAAAAGAATGGAAAACTTGGGAAAAATGATATTTTTTGGTTCTGCTAGTATAAAAGAGAATAAAGTGGTGAAAAATCTACTTTCCATTTCAATTGGAGCCTGTTTAAGGTTCTTTAAGGGTACTGTCTTATGTCTGCAATTGTGAGGAATTGGGAGCTCTGTCAGGAGTTACAGAGAATGTTCTAAGCTCTGTATAGTGAGATGTGTTAATTATTGAATGAGAAGAGGTTCCTGTCTATTCAAACATGTTTTAAGTGTGTGAAGCAGTGCGTGAAATGAAGATTGAGCCCCCTTGTCATGAAATGGGTGTTCAAATGAGTGCTCCTCAGTCTTTTCATTCTACTCTGAGATTATGGCAGTGGGCAAGAAGGGAGGGAGTTGGTGGTGGAATTGCATTACAGCTGGCTTGGAGACTTCCTTGGATTTGCCCAAAGGTTATTCCTGGGATCCCTGGGCTTTGGTGAAAGCATGGGATGTGTATTACAATGATTTTATGCACTCTGAGTAACTCCATAAACCCCAGAACTCTTGTCATGCCCAGTGGTACCAGGAACGAGAGCAGCCAGGGCATGGAAAAGCAGCTCATGAACAAGGAATAAAGGATCTGACATGCAAGGCTTTTGGAAGGCTTTCCATTTAAAAAGCAGCAATGAATATCAAGCAGCTGAGTACCACTTATTAATAATTTGAAGTGAAATCTGAAAATGGTTAATTGCCGGTTCTTGAGCGCGGAGTGGAATTAACAAGTAGGTTCCTATGACAGAAGACTTTATTGGAATATTAAGTTACTGAAAAGTCTGTTTCTGGCTTGATTATTTTCAACAAGATAAGTAATTTGCATTTTCTTAATTGCCTAGCATAGATTATTCCCAAAGACATGAAAACAAAGTTCAACTTTTCCGTTCTTTTGGCGAGAAGATGGGACTGAAAAGTGAATTCCTACTTTCTCAGCCTGCAGAATTGTTCTGTGACCCTTATATCTGACACTAGTAATTGGTGTCCAGTGATTGCCAGTTGAAATTCAGCTTAGACAAAATAAACTTTTTCTTTTAAGGAGGCATATTAAATGAGGTTATTATGCCATCATTTGGGATTAAGGAATTGCTTCATGGGAAAATGCCAACTCCTTTTATACACATGAAGTTGACAAGAGCCTTGATGTGTCTGGGCAAGATGTCTTCATTTTGTTTTGTTTTCTTTTAAAAATAAATGTTTTTCCCACCACTTCTACTCCTTTTACTTGAAAGTTGGTTTATGGGAGACATTAAAAAAAATTAAAATTAAGTGTCCTGATTGAAATTTTGATTGCACTTACCTTTGCCTTAATTCCTCTTTCCTTCAGTGGTTTTGTCTCCACATGAAGCGGGAATCTCCATGTTCAGAGGGGGATCCAATGAGTACATGTTACATTTGTGAGTTCATTACCAGTTCTAGTCAAAAAATGGACTTTACAGATCCTTATGGGTCCCTTCTAGCTCAGGATATTCCATGGATCATTCTCACATAGTGCATTTTCCCTCTTCTTACAGCTCACAATATCTAAGGCTAAAAAGTTATAAAATGTCTGAAATCTACCAAAGGGCCACATGTAAAAAAGCCCAATGCTTTTTATTGTTTTATTTTATTTCTATCACTCAAGAATTAACATCTTAATTTTGTTCATGGCTGGGAATTTGGAGGTTTTCCTGTTGATTGCAGCAAATTACCTTCTGAAAACAGTTTAGAGGAAAGACACTGGAAGGCAAAGCCAAGAAATTCTCTGCTGAATCCATGTGCTTCCTCATAATCTTTCTTATATTTCCAAATATAAGCTCAGTTCGACTGAAATAGCTGAAATTTTGAGTAATTAACCTTTAGGTTTTATTTGCCACACAATAGTTCTTGTTTCTCTCTGGTGTTTTTGTGGGAAAAGGAGTTGGTATTCCAGAGGCAACATTAACAGCTGCCTTCTGGAGGGACATTTGATGGTTCTTTGGCAGAACTGTTCCAGCAAGGCCAGACTTAGAGCAAATCCAGGATATTTAAGGTGGGGTGCAACTGTGGAACTGCCTGGAAGGCGCTGGAAATCCACAGCAAGGTTCCAATAGCTGGGAATCCCTCCCAGTAACAGCAGAGTGAGGTGTTACTAATGAATCCAGGAGAACTATTGTGTAAAATGGGCTTGGAATTAACTGGAGTGCTGAGAACAAACTCAAGTCCAACTTTTGAATGTAAATAAAATTGATGTGTTACCACAGGCAATTCGGTGAACCACGTAATTAGGTTTTTTCCATGAAAAACGAGACATTATGCTGCAGCTGCAGCAAAGCAGTATGTAAAGGATTTATATTCTAGTTATATGAAAATTAAACAATCATTAAAAGACTGTATTTTTAAAAGTGCTGCTCGGCGGGGAGTGGAAATGAAAAAAATCCAATCAGTAGAATTTATTTTTCAGCAATGTATTGGGCAATATCAGTCACAGTAGTTGATATTTTTTCCCTTAGGGAATCTCTTTTTCCAGTGAAATGAACTCACTTAACTGTGAGAAGTAAATCTAAGTTAGCTTGCAGTGAAATCTGTGTTAATAGGGCTCATTACTAATGTTTGTATTTTTGTGTATTGAGTAATTCTAAGAACACAGGGTAAGCTCTGCTGGAAAATGCAGACTTTAAAAATAGATGAAATACCACCTTCTGAAGAAAATTATTTAAAAATTGCATACAATTGCATTTCAATAATGGCATTTTTAGAATAATTAATGAACTTTAAGTGACAATGACAATGCTGGATTGCAAACAGCAAACACTGAAATTCAGCTCTGCTGATGTTAACGCATCATTCCTCTTCAGAGAGAGATGGTTTTCATTACATAAAAGTCACTTTCTTTATTATGAAGTTCCTGTTAAAGGTCATAAATCTTGCTACAGAATTCTTATACCCCAAGCCTGAGACCAGTTTCATTTTAAGTGGGCTTCATTATGCACCTGCACTTACTTATCCTGGGATTTGATGTAATCTGCAGGACAAGTACCTTGGATACCTGACAATGTGTCCATGTGGCAATTCCCAGATGTGAGCCATGGCTCGGGGTGTCAGTGATCAGCCAGGAAAATGGGGGAATGGCAGCTTTGGAAATGTGAAGTTTGTTCCTCATGTTGATTGAAGCCTCAGGGCTCTGAAGCTGGAATATGGCCTTTCCAAAGAAGCAAACAAAACCATATTCCTGCATGGAATGAAGAGGAGGAGCAAGTGGAAAACAACTGAGTAGATGGGATAGGTTAAGAATGAGGGTGGATTCTTACCTTTGCTCTTTGCCCGTAGGAAGTAGGGGTTTCAAAATGAAAAGAAAAGGCTGGAGTTGTGCTGTTAGTTAAATATTAGTCTCTTGGCTAAAACCAACCAAACAAACCAAGCCCCCATGTGTTGCAGTCACTCATGTAATGATAAGTAGAACTTTGAGTGGAATGGTGTAAAATTGATTTTCCAAGGCTGAAATGCTCAGTAGTTTGAAGTGAAGGTACAAGCTAGAGGAAAGGCACACTGCCAGGTGAGCACAGCTAAGATGCTTTTGCCTCCTTGTTGATGTAAACCACACTTAGCTGTGTCCTTGGAGCTGAGGAGAGTCAGCAGGGGCTGCAGCCCAGGTCTGGGTGCTCAGCCTGGCTAGACCAGCAAAGGCTGCAGTGCTGCTTTGGTGCCACAAGTGCCCTGCAGCTGTCCCTGTGCTCCCTTAGCTCAGGGCCACTGGGAGCCCGGCGCAGTTTCAGTTTCTGTTCCAGTGCTGAGGGCTGGGAGCTCCCTGAGCTGCCTCTGCCTCCTCCCAGGCCTGACTCTGCCTTGGCAGGAGCCCAGTGCTGGGCTGGGCCCTGGCACAGCCACCTCCACTGTTCCCTGGCTGTCTCAACAGCCATTCCCTCTCAACCTTCATCTCTCTGCTCCTCCTGGCCAGTGTTTGCCACTATTTGCACCAAATCCTGGGCCATTTATTGCTTTGGAATAGTCAGTGAGCCAGAGGAGTCAAGCTGAAATGCTTCAAATTTCTATAACAAATTGGTGGGTAGATCATACAAGTAACCTGGCAAAAAATAGCACCTCAAATTCCTGGAGAAATCGAAGTGTTAATTTCCTATATTAAAATGCTTATATTGATAAACTTGATTTTAGAAGGAAGAGCAGAAGTTGCCAGATGTGGCAGTTTCTAAGCGGGAAATAAATATCAAATTTTCAATAAAACTTTCCTATTTTGTAGTTGTTCCATGACATTCTGGTTGCTTCTGAAACACAAGTAATAGAATACCTTTCCCACCAGGGAAACTTCCAGTCATAGGTGATGAAAGGGTCATTGTACAGGATTTTTGTAGTGGAATGGCTTTAAGAATTTCATATTTATTCTTTACAGCTCTCTAAAGAGATGGGAGGTATGGACAGTGTTATTGTGTCAACAGGGGAGCAGCAGGGCCTGGGGTCTGATGGGTTTATGGTTCTGGGGAGCTGGAAGGAAAATCTCATGGTGCCTTTGGAGTTTGATAAAATTTATTCTATGCAATACTTTGCTGCATAGGTCAACAAAATGCCCTGGAATCTGTTCTCTAAGGCAGGTGAGGGGGAGGGGTGTGGTGTTTGTCTGCCCTGTCATTTTTCTTCTTCTCTTCTCTATGAAAAATATGTGATTTGTGATATTATGATAATGAGCAGTGTGACTGTAAAGCAAGTTTGGCTTCTGTATGAGTGATCTCCTCTGCTCTTATCAAGGGATGGAGGTGATGTTGGACTATGCTGGGATAGAATGGTGAAGAGCTTAACAGACAATCGTGCCCTTTCCAGAGATATTCCTGAGAGTTCTGCCACTTTAACTGGCTGCTGGTCAAGAGGAATCTGTGTTCCTGACAAAAGCTTTACAGGTTTTCTTTAATGTATAATTGGCTTATTGAAAGATAACATTTTATTTTTATTTTGTACTAACATTATAGTTTGAATAATTTACAAGTAACTCAAGGATTCTCTTGCCATCCCTAACAGCCCTGAGTTGGGAGTCTAATTTGGATTTTCTATAAAAAGCAAAGTAGGATTTCCATTGCTGCACCATATTAAATGAAATTAAATACTTCACTAAAGTTGGGGTGTCCTGAAGTGGTGTCACCATCGTTGCTACTGCTTTTCTGCTGGTTTTGGTGTTTCCAGCTTCAATAAGGCCCTCTGGTCCTCTGCACAAACCCAAGGAATTTATACCCTGCAGGGTTTCACAGTCCAAATAGAGGAGTTCCCCCTAGTTTATTCCTGTTCTTTGGGAAATGATGTATTCAGGAGCTAATAAGCAGGTGAGATAAAGCTGAGAGGAATAAACAGCAGCGTGCTTGAGAGATCTCCCCGGAGAGCCTTCGTACCTGGAGAAGTTGTCCTTGGAAGTGGAAAACTTCCAGACAGATATCCCCTCTCCCTGGTGTATGTGGAATTATGGCTCAGTCCCTCTCTGCCTTTTTCCTAAACTAAACCAGACTGCAGGAAGCATTATTTTATTACTATTTCTTTTGCTGTAAACCACAGTTAAGGCCTGGAAAGTGTGAAGAAAAATGTTTTGCCTGCAAGACTGTTACTGCTTAGTCGCAAAAGAAACACACTCAAGTACTGAAATTGCTAATCCCTCCCCTTTTGGGATAGGGGTTCCTGCCTGGCCTCGGCCTGGGAGGTTCTCAGTGAGCGCACAGAAGGATAATGGGTGAGCAAACATCACACTCAGCATTTTTTGCTTGTCCTGCCCCAGACAGCTGCTGTAGGATGGCTGAGCCTGGAGGTGAGACGCTGCTCACATTCAAGGGCTCAGATTATTGTATGGGAACAGCAGAGACAAAAGATCCTGGTGCTTAGAGGTACACTAAATATATATTTGTGTTTTGTTTTTTTTTTTTAATCACTACTGTCTTAAGAAGAAGTGACTTTTGAGTTTAAGGTGAATTAACATAAGTTCAGTTTTCAGTTCTTCAACTAGTCCTTTTGTGCAATTATTTTACACACTTATTTATTCCTGTGTAGTAAACACTGACAAACCTGTGTTATAAATCCCCTAGAGAAACGTTAATTTGCTTCATTTTCCCTCTTCAGGTACTGACTACAGTTTACATTTTGTCATTAATGCACTGAATAGGAGTTCCTGTAAGTTTCTGAAACTAAAAATGTTAAAATTAAGCACCAACCCCACGTTGCCACTTGATGCCTCTTTAGGATTCCTGCTTGTGCTCCCCAAATGTTGGAAGAAGCAACAAAGTTTTTTTTTAGTAGCTTCTTGTGAATTTACTTGCTTTGTTTAATTGGCATTTAATCACTTCACTGAAAAAGTGGAGACCTTAGATTACTGGTACTTTGGGAAATCTGGAAGCTATTCATTGTCCAAGATGTCATTTTCTGGAGCTGGCTGGAATACCAGGATATCAGAGCTGTGATGCTGATGTAGCCAAAATAAGGGGCTGTGGAAGGAGCTGCCCACAGAGAAGGCTCCGTGATTCATTTCTGTGTGAGTTCAGAATCTTCCAGTGCTCAAACTGCTGAGCTTGGGAGTTCTCTGCTGTCATTTGTCTTTGTTTTAATGGGATTAAGTAATTATGTGTGCATTTTCTTTCAACTAACCAGCCTGATAAAAGCAGGCACAACTGAAGAGCCTATAAATTGTCGGCTCTTCTGTTCCAGCAGAAGTGCTTTGATGGCTCTGCAGATTTTACGTCTTGGTGCATATATTTAGCTGCCCTACCATGGCGAGTAAGACTAGAGAGTAGTTTATATAATCGATGGGCTGAGGGTCTCCCCTTGGGAACGTGCCTGGGGCAAAGTGGATCTCAGCTACAGGGCAGTTTTAAGGGAGAAATCCCTGGCCCTTCCAAGCAGAAATATAAGCTGTTCTCCTAAACACTAGAATAACTTCATTGAAACTAATCATGTCTGGTATTGATGCTTTGGCTGTATAAGTCATAGGTTCAAATTTTGCTGCTGCTTTGGAAAACCTCTGCCTGTGTCCTGCAGTTGTTAAGATTCACTAGTTTTTGTAAGTTTTTTTGTAAGTTTGACATCCATCTGATTCTTCAAGTAGGAATGGCTCACTGTGTATCGTGGCATCTGCAGCCTTTTGTGTTTAATGAATTCATCAGGTGTTTGCTGTGTGATATCATCAACCCTCTTAATTCTTTTCCGAACTTCATTCTTTCTGCATGCCGTGTTTATGCATTCAATTTTATCTTTACTATTAATTCAAATTAAGTCTTGGTTTGAGAGTTTATGTAATCACTTTAATGAAGTGGCTGTGCCTGCTCACTGCTTCTCATTTATTTTAAATATTGGTCTGGGAAGTAAAGATTTTAATGTATTCCAAATTATAACCAGCAGTAACTATGCAATAGTCCTCTATTAATTCAGTTTTAAGAGCTCTGCGTATACAATGACTTTTACACTATTGTGCTGTCTCATAATTTCATGTGAGAACAGGTTGCTCTTAATTTGTTTTCCTATTAGTCCGTATGTGTCAGAGGCAAAATTTGTCATTCCTCTTCTGGCTCGGAGTTGTGTTGTCAGCAGATCCACTTCTTTTCTGGAGTTTCCCTGTTACACTTAACAATACAGTTTCTGAATTTTTGGGCTGGTGGCCACTTAATCCCAGGTAGCCATTTAAATTAACCGGTTAGCATGAGGACTGAATTACTGCATCCTAAAAATTACTTTTGTTGTCACCTGTACAGTTTGGCAGAGGCTTTCTGTGGTTACTTTGCACACGTTAGGTGGTCTTGGTTTAGGAACACTGACCTGTGATGGAAATCCACAACTTCCCAATGCCTGTAGGGCCAATAATCAGTCCAGGCCCCTCGTTTGCCTGTCTTACACAGGGAACTGTTGCTGTCCTGGTTTCCTCGTGCTGTGGACAAGTTCTGTGGGAATGCTGAACTCTCAGATCGTTGTACCCTCCCTCACCTGGCTGTTTGCAGTGGTTTGCAAACCACACCAGTGGCTGCTCTTGCTTTGGGATCTGGAGCTGTGGATCTGACTGGAGCCAGGAACTGGAGCTGCCTCAGCCAAAGCTTTTGTGTTCAGCATTTCCCCCCTGGCCACCCACTCTAAGCTGTGAAGTTGTCCAGGATGTGTGTCCAGGATGTGGGATGGAGGAGGAGGAGGGAGCTTTGGTCCACGATTGCTTTTAAGCGCTGTGCTGAACAAGCGGGCAGTGCAAACGGTGAATGGAAGGGAAGGTTGGTTATTGCTCCACCTTGTCTCCGTGTTCTGGGAGCTGGGGAAATTGGGCAAAGGAGAACGAGCTGGTGTGGAACTGTTTTGAACCAGCAGATAGCCAGTTTCCCCTCCCTTTGCTCACACTACTCCCAGCTAGGTCTTTCTGCTAATCTTCACATGATTAAGGATGTTGGATGGTGACACAAAGAACTCTACAAAGTAATGCTTAAGGATATCCCGCTGTGTGCATTTGGTGCCACATCTGGGATGAGATTATAAATAAATAAATGAAAAGGAAAAAGAACAAAAGAAAACACAACCCTGAAATCCCATGAACTATAACTTTTTAAAGCCTTTGAATATACAGTGCTTGAGGAAAATGGAAGAAGTTAAGATATTTTGTACAAATAGATTAGAAAAGAATACAGAGTGCATTTAGAGTACAAAGACTCCCAGAGTTTTATTGGCTGTGGTTGTTGTCAGTGTTAACGAAACACACAGTCAGCATGGCCCCAGTCTGTCACTGTGACATGTTGAACATTTGCAGATGTAAATCCCTGTCATATGTCAGAAATATGACATTTTGCAACCAAATAAAAACACACAGAAACTTGGGATTCACAGAACTTTCTGCTATGTACCATAACTCTGGCCATAGCTTTTGTTCAGCGTCGCAGCTGCCCAGTGGATAAAGGGAGTTTTCAAAACCATATGTGCTGTGAAAATGGGGCTGTTTATGTAATGATAGTTTATTTAGTGGGAGCTTTGCAAAGAATTGACTGTGCTGTGCAGTGTCCAAGAGGGTGAGACACAAAGGAAGTGGCAGGCACAGCCATCATAACCTGAAATCCCATTATCTGATTTTTGTGGAAGTGGGTTCAGTTTTTCAGAGGTCAGTATTTCATTGCTGCCAAAAGAACTCGTTTTGTACATACCAGAAGGGGCAGAGTGATGAGAATTGGTGACTGTGCAGCATTTATTGTTCCTCAATACCAGTGTGATAATTGGGTTTGTCACTCATCTGCAGTGAGTGCATTGCATGGGTGGCATTAGGCCCTGCTGCTTTTTCCCCTCCGGAGACACCGTTTGTTGTGATAGCAGGCATTTGTGTCACGTGTCCTGGTTTGGGTGTGTGAGGGATGTGTTGCACCCTGACCTTGGTGTGCAAGCACAGCACAAACATGTTCAGCATGTGTGGCTGAGCTGAGCTGGTTGTCGCCAAGATCCTCCTCTGCAGGGCTGGGGGCAGCTGCCAAACTGCTGCAAATCACCCCTAAATGCTGAGAATCCCCGTGTTTCAGCACAGCTTTGAGGTTTGAAGAGATGTAGCCACTGGAGGTGTGTAGGTTTTGACTGTGGATGCACATTTCCTTCATGATGCCATGGATTTTCTATTCTGAACAGTGGTTGTGTGAGGGGCTGCCTGTGCTCCTGGCCCGTCCATTAAGCTAGGACATCAACCACCTTTCTCTCTCTGAGTTAATGAATACTTTAACATTTCATCAATATTTATTAAATAAAAAACGACCAGTGCTACAGAATCAAGATGTAAAGGGGCTTTTTTGGCTGTTATCTGGAATAGAGTTGGGAAAAGATAAGAAGCCTTTAGTGCCTCTTGGATTCCTCTCTGCTTTAGCCTTGTGGGAAACGTGATGATACTTGGCTTTGTGTTGTCCTGGTTTAAAACTAAACCACCGGATTCTCTGATTTACATAGCAGAAATTATTTTGCTATTAGTCTATTTACATTAGTATTTCCTTGTGTATTTGTTAGGCAAATGAATTCCTTGTTAAATGGCTGGGAGGAGGATTTCGAAACACTGGGATTAGCTCCTTTCTTTTGGAAGAAATAGTTAACAAATAGGAAAATGCTCGTGGAGAGCCGAGTTTCTGGCAAGCCCCGCCGGTACAGAGTGTACTGAGCTGGAAATGTTGCCGAGTTAGCACAAACTGTCTGATATAAAAAGCACGTTTTTGTTATAAACACTGCCTGCTCAACAGAGTTGTTGGTCTTACAGAACAGCTTTAAGCAGGGACTGTTGCTTTTGAGCAATATTAAATATTTGTCTTCTGGTGAATGTTTTCTTAGGAAAAATCACTGCAGATAGCAAACAAACCAATTCTTTTATTATCCAGTATAAGTGCATTTGAACTTCCTTGTTTTTATCTTGACTGTTTCCTTTGAATTTATATGTTTATGGAGAGGTTATTTTTCACTTTAAAAAGTTTTGGGTTATTTTTCTTCAAAAAAAAAAGTATTTGTACAGGTGTCTTCAGATTTCAAAATAGGCTTTGTTCATTCTGAGCTTTGTCTTGTTGTTTTTCTGGCTTTATACTGACTCTTTGTGGCTGTTTCTGTGGTGTTTCAAATGACAGGAGTCACAACAGTAACGGAAAATAGCAACTTAAATAAACATTTCCAGGAAGTATAAAGCAGAGTGAGTGTGGAAACCTTCCCCAGCTCAAACCCTGTACAAATGTTCTCTACAGCTCTGCCCTGGGAGTAGATTTAGAGGATAGAGATATGAGGCTTTTAGATTTATTTTCTGTGGCTTTTTTTCAATAGTAAATGCTGTGAACAAGATGTCTCTAGACACTGCATTTTGTGAACAATCTGGTGGGTATTAACTTATAATAAGCATCAAGTTTTCTTTTTATTGTACAGGGTGATTGGTGTATTCTCAATTCTAGGCTGTGTCACCATTCCTCACTTGATCCTGCAGTGTATAAATTGCTTTTTTCCAGCTGTCTCTGTGTACACAATTGAGGAAGTAATGCCATCTTTTTGTTTTGTTTTGTGTGGTAGTACATAGTAAGAACAGGATGGAAAAAAGAATTTTGGGCCAAGTTCCATTTGTTTTTTTTAGTTATGACAGCTGATTTAGAGTCAGGGGTGATAATTTCTGAGCTATCTGTGTGAAGATTTCTGGCTGTGTTGGAAGAAGAGCACAACACATTAATTTAACTTATCTCTTTAAAATTCCTTCCCAATATCCCATCTATCCCTGCCCTCTGGCAGTGGGAAGCCATTCCTGTGCCCTGTCCCTCCAGGCCCTTGTTTCATTCAGGTCATCTCTGAGTGTCCACTTGGAAGAAACTTTTCAGAGGGTAAAAAAGTGTGGAGGAGCAGCTTTAGGTTTAGATCATAACTGAGCAATGTGTTTATCTTCTCCTTAACAACAAGGCAAATCTAATTATTTAATGCTTAACCAATGAATCAAAGCAAACCTTAATCCATGCTTTTCTTTTGTGCAAATTAAGTGGGCATGTCCTTATTTAAATATCCAGCAAGATTCTGGAAAATTTGATTAAACCTTCTAAGAAAACCTCGTGAAATGCAGGAGAGGTGAAGGAAGAATTACACTGCAATTGAGCATAAATAATTATTTTTATCAAATAGCAGTGCTCAGTAATGATGTGTGTGATTATATTTCTTTTCTTCTTTGCTTGTTTTGTTGGGATTTGTATTTTTACTTCTGTACGTGTCAGTCTTCTATTGTCTGTTCTGGGGGAATGTGCAGTCAAATACTTTTTGAGTAAGGAAAAAAGGAACTTGTTTTTTGCTGATAATCCACCCAGACATCAAGGGAAGAAAATATCAAAAGAAAACTTATTAGAAGTTGGCCAATTTTGTTTAGAGATGAAAGATTTGGAAATTACAGGCCAGTCTGAAAGGAAGTTGGAAAACTGTTGTTCTCCCTGTAAAACATGGCCTTTTTCACTTTAAATGCTGCATTTTGAGAGCCCCTGGCTGTTTGTCCTTGCACACTCACTCTTTGTGGATTCCTTGCCTTGCCATTGGGTAAATGATTAGCAATGGGAAAATGTTACACAAGAAACACTTTGGAATGTTAATTGTAAATCTAATTATTTCCTTCTAAAAATGAACCTGAAGCAAATTTTGGTAACTGTTAGTAGGAGGAAAGAGAGGTGGGAGTATAAAGTAGCTGAAACTTGGGGTAGTTGAAAGGGGATCTGGTGATTTGGGCAGAAAGGAGACTTTCCACTGCAATTTCTAAGACATTTTGGAGGATAATTGAAATGGGGATTTTGTTTCAGAATACTTCATAGCTTTATTTTAAATGTGTCTCTTGCAGTCCCACAATCATTTAGGCTGGAAAAGGCCTTTAGGATCAAGATATTTTGCAGCTTATAATGGAGCAGCTTATGGGATCAGGTTGTGAAGCTGATGTGTTTCTCCTCAGAAATAGTTTTAATTAAACTGTTTGAATTTTGGATCAAAAAATCTATTTGGAAAACTGAAGGAAATGCAGTTTTGGCTTCCTGGGTTTGTTGAGGGGATGTGTGGGCAGCATTAGCTCATGTCAGTCAGTGCTTATTTAGTGTGTGAGTACAAGTGGGTCAGAACTCAGCTCCTCTGACACCCAGAAAAGAAAAAAGCTCACAAACCCAACAGCAAACACCCTTCTCCCCCCAAGAGCTCACACCTCGTTTGAATTTTTCAGCTCCTCTCTTTTAAATTTAATTTTTAAATTTAAATATCTTCAAATTTTATGACCAATGTAATATAATTTCAGCAGTAACTGTGTGTGAGTGCAAGAAAGGACTCCCAAAAGAACTCAGGGAAACTCTAAAATTAGTGACAAAACTGAAAAATAAAAATTTCAAGCAATGCTACAAGTTCTCTTGTTTTGCTACTAGTAATTTAGAGACTCATTTGCTGTTTCCTAAAATAGATGAGAAATTATGCAAGTAAGGGCTTTGCAAAACTGAAGTTCTGCCAAAGCCTAAACAGTTGTGTATTTGAATCCCTGTGTGTCTGCAAAACTGGGAAGTCAGGATTATCCTTCCTGTGTAAAGTGGGACATAAAACTTACCCTGAATTCTTAGTGAATATCTGGAGCTCTGTGTGTGTTGAAGGTGGATGTAAGAAGTGCTGATGATCATGGAGAGGAATAAGGATGTTCTAAGTTGGGTTAGAAATTATTCCTTCCCACCCCCTTTCAGTGTTTGATATAAAAAAAGAATCTGGTAGAAGATCTCTTCGCTCATTCTGCCCCAGCAAACCACAAGAAGAGAAGCTGTTTTTAACTAGATGACATATTTAGTAGTTGTCTTGCCAAAAAAACTTTTTCCTTTCAAACTGGAAATAGTTTTTGTTCTGAAATAATGATCTTTTTATCTGCATCCCTTTTTTTTTCCTCTGAAGCTGGTCCCTTCTTCATGGAAGTTTATTTTTGTAAGGCTTTTCCAGATTTAGGAACTGCATTTGATGACTCATAGGATTTTTTTCCCCTCTGCTTTCTGCCAGGTAGAAGCAGCTGTGTACTTGGTAATTAGCTTTACTCTGCCTTTGCTTAACCACTGTGCTCTCACTGTGTTCTGACTGAGGGGGGAAAACGCTGCATTTTTCTCCTGTTTGATTTTTGAGTTCAGTCTAAAAAAGCCAGTTTTACCAAGCCCTTGAAACAGCCAGAATACTTAAATAGAGCATCGAAGTAAAAGGAGGGCTGTAGAACTGCTGTAAATAATTATTTTTTTCCCCCCTCTGCGTTCACTTTCTCTGAACGTGGTCATTCTGGACAGTACTGTAAGAGCACAGAGGCAACAAAAAGCAGATGGTTACTGTAGTTTCAGTGAATGGAGCCAGTTTTACTTGGCTGAAGGTATTTTCTAATTTCTGTCCTCTTTCCTGACATTCATGAAAGGCTTTTTTTGAATGCATTGAAGTCCTGACTGTATTCATATAACATTTGATCTCTTTTACCTATAAAAGCACAAGGAACATCTCTGATGTTTTTAAGTACATCCTTATGCCTGGGGTTTTATTGCCATTGTGGTTGACTACTATCTGTGGAGGAGCACAACCACTTTCCTTGTGCTTTGCCCAGAGAAGGTGTGGCTGCCCCATCCCTGGGAAGTGTCCAAGGCCAGGTTAGACTGGGCTTGGAGCAGCCTGGGACAGTGGAAGGTGTCCTTGCCCATAGCAGGGGGTGGCACTGGATGGGCTTTAAGGTCCCTCCAACCCAACGCAGTCCATGATTCTGTAATTCAGTGACACACAACACCTGTAACCATAGGCAGAGTTGGATTCACTTGAACTTCAGGAAGCAAAGCAGCAGCCACAGCTTCCTTGTGCCCAGCTGGGGCTGTGCTATGGGAAATTAATTGGAATTGTGGAGGAAGTGATTAGATGACATTTTCAGGAAGCTGCAGTGTGTCTCTGGTCATCTAGTGAATGATGGTGAGGATGAACCTGTGTTATAATCAAATAGACACTGGAAGATGTGAAAGGGGTTCAGTTTACTGTTATTTCATTAAATGAGCATCTGTTGCAGCCTTGTTATTTTAAAGCTGATTTTGCAGTGCTTAAATCTGAATTTTCTTTGCAAATTGCATAAAGCAAACCTATCTTCTTGTCCATATGTGTCTTCTTCTGTTGTGAGATAGTAATGTCTTTTGTGTGAAGCTTGCTGTGTCCTGCCCTAATATCTTCTCAGGTCTGTGACAGACGATTTGGTAGCTGTGAATAGCTGTGATCCCAACTGAAACCCTGTCACTTGAGGGGTTCAGGAGGAAGATTACTCAGCAACAGCCTCCCCTTCACCACGATGAAGGGACCTGCACAAACGTCTGCCACGGAGAAATTGCGAGAGATGTCCTTTGCACTATCGGCAACGTTTTCTTTTGCTTAGTGTTTATTATTGAAGCCTGAAATGGGTAGAAGAGTTTTTGCAGAGCATAAGGGCTGACAGCAGCATCCCCAGGTGGGTCTGTGCATTTTGTCATTGCCAGATGCACATGGACGTGCTTTGTTCCCATTCCTGGCGTTGTGGAGCAGAGTTTGACAGAAATGATCTATTTTAGTGTGTGCACACAAGTGCAGGTACCAGTGTTGAGGCAGAGGGCTAAAAATTACAGCCTAAAGCTTTGATTTGAATTCCATGGAAGTTTCATGAAACTTGAATGACTTTCTGAGAGCAAAATTGCAAAACATTCGAAAAACAAAGTCCAGGACAAGTTTTGTGGTTGAGGTTTGTTAAATTCTGCTTTCCACACCCCCTGTGCCTTGTTCTGAACCTCCCGTCAGGAGTTTGGCATCAGGGGAGATAAAGGTGACATTTTACAAGGTCTCTGACTGTAAGATGTGGCCAGTGGTGCTTTGGGGTTTGTTGTGTTTGTTTTCTTTTTTCTTTTCCCAACCCTTATCTCCCAGCTGCCTGATGGCAGGAATTTACTGCAGAGCTCCGACCTCTGCCCTGCTGGCCCAGGCACAACCTGGAGTAACACTTTAAACTCTGAGTAGTTCTGTAGTAGTTGGCAGACTCCTGTGGAAAAGGATTTTTGTGCAGAAGCAAATATTTTTGTGCCCAAAAATATTTTTCAACTTTAAAAAAAACCATTCATTATAAATTCAGGTGTTTTAATCAGAATTGATGTTTACTATGGTGTCACTGCAGTGGTTCCTCTCTGGAATTCCTGAGGTTTTTAGCTCATGGCTTGAGTTCTTAAGCCATGGGGAAGCAGAAACCCTTTGGCTGATATTTTTTATTTACTTTAGTAGCTGAGGAGTAGTTTGTATGTATCCACACAAATATATATCTCTAATATATAGAAAAAGCAGCATTTAGTTGGAGTACCAAGCATCTGTTGTGCTTCAAATTCAATTAGCAACTCAACATCTTCATAAAAATACCCAGGACTGTTCGCAGTTAATGAGTATTTAATTTTATTAAGGTGCACACTTGGGGTGTGTGTGGGCATGTGAATCCAGAACATACTTGGAGTTTGCTAACTGTACACTACTCATACTGTATTAAAAATCAGAGATCTTAGTATTGCTCTGTACTGTGCATCGTGACTTTGGCATTTCTCAGGTGTTCATTTTGGCAGTAGTGCTGTTTTTTGATCATTTTTTCAGTATTTGAATTGGCATGTAGAACCGAGAGGAGTAAACAATCCCAACTATTTTAAACTACAGTTATGATTTGTTTTTTAAGATTGGATGAAAATCAGCTTAAACCTCCTTTGTGCCAACACTGGAATAGCAAGTAAGAAAAGAATTACCATTTAAAAAACAGTGACTGTGAAGAATCTGCAAGTGAATTGTTTTGATTAATTGGTACCACCTTGAGCTGATGGGACTTTATATTAAAATTTATTCCTTACTTTAGGGAACAGATTTTTCCCTGATAGGTGTTATTGTGACTGTAATAGTGCTTTTGCTTTAGAAAATTGTCAGTTTTGTTGTCTTTCATGCTCTTTGTAAAATGCCAGCATAATTTGGCATTAATCCACCTAGATTTTTTCTTCTTTTTTCTCTGTAAGAAAAGACAGAGCAACTGGAATGGTGATAAACATAGGAGAGGTGATGTGAGCAGGAGCAGGACAGGCAGAGCCTGTGAGGTCAGTGGTTCCTCAGGGAGTTCGACGGTGATAAAAGGTTTGGAGGAGTGGCTGACGCCCTGAGGGCTGTGCAGCCCTGCAGAGGGGCCTGGACAGGTGGGAGACATGAGCACAGAGGAACCTTTGGAAATCCTACAAAGGCATATGCACATCCTGCACCTGGGGAGGAACAACCCCAGCACCAGCAGAGGCTGGGGCGACCTGTGTGAATCAGCTCTGTGGAGAAGGGCTGGGGTGCTGGGGCAAGTGTGTATATGAGTACATGGGGTGAAATTTCAGAAATCAGGTGCCCTGTCTGAGACTGAAGGCTTTGGAGGGCTGCAAAGACACCAGAAGAGTTGCAGCCATAAAAGCCAACAGAGAACAGTTTTTCTGGTATAGAGAATGAGTGTTAAAGTCAAAGGCAGGACAGGAAATAATGTGAATTAGGGAAAAGAGATGACCCTGGTGCTTTGTAGGTATAAACCTACTCAGAGTTCAGCTGTTGTCTTGACTTTTCCACCCACATCTTCCCCTATCTCAAAATTTGCCTTTAATAAATGCTGTTTATACTTCTGTCTAGAAGCCAGGTGGACACTTCTGAGAGAGGCTCATGCCAGGACAGGAAAATCCCGCTAAGGGATTTGCTATTTCCAGTTAAAAGGTTGGTTAGACTCAAACACTGAGGAGACTTTACGCAATCTGTGCGGAGGGAAACGAATGATTCAACAATGTTTCCAGTTAAGAAAGTTATTAACTATTCCTGGCCTTGTCCCTTCATCTTCAGGGAGCAGCTGTTCAAATCCAATCAGGCAAAACTTGAGCAGCTTATCTAAACCAGGTGGCATGAAAGGAACTTCGGTGTGCAGAAGAAAATAAGTTTTGTCTCTAGGCAAACAGATTGGTGCAGGGTTTATCTGTGGCTCTGTGCTCCTGTAGACCTCGAGAGCAGCCAGGTGCTGATAACTATCAAAGAGAGCTGGGCCCAGGTCAGGCAGCCTGTTCCTAACCCAAAATACAGCCTTTAGCCCAGATGAGAACCTGATATGGGACTTTGGAATCACAGAGCTTGATCGTTCTGTCTTGTACAGCAATCCTGAGGTATTCAGAATTCATGCTTTTACTGCTGAGCCTGATTCCCAGCAGGCTGGGGCCGGGTGGAGCAGGGGATGCTGAGGGAACCATGACTCCAGTGCTATTTGGGAATTCCTGTTCAACCCTGCCAGCCTGGCCTGAAGCTACACACCCCAGTCCTCACACGCTGAAATGAATCAAAGTTGTTTAGTCTGCTTGAGCAACCAGCATTCCTGGGGTCAAATAAAAATTCTCTGTGAAGCAGATGGAGCAGTTCAGCCCTAATTGCCCAGCTTGCTTCAGGTTTCCACAGCTCAATTTTTTGTGCAATATCAGCTTTTGAAAAGTCAAAAAGAAAAGAAATTAATAGATAACAACTAGATTCATAAAAAATCAAGACGGAAACAACACAGTTTTGTTCCTGATACTCACAAGGCAAAGGTTTATTAAGGATCTGCTGGAGCTTCACCTGTTTTCCTACTTTGTCCTGCAGGGGATGTGTCCAAACCCTAAATATGTTAATCTCCCAAAAGGGTGACACAGGGTTTTTCCTGTTGTTAAGACCTGGAAGGCTTTGAGGTTTATAAATACAAGGGGGAGTAACTGCAAGGCACTGTACTGTATTTATATTGGTATTTTAATAAGTAATAAAATTACAGATGGACCATGATAGGAAAATAATTTGCTGCAGGAAAAATTCCTCAGGATACCTGGTTATTCCCAATATATACTGCTGTAATTTAGTAGGGAAAGACAACAAGCCATGTGTGAATAACAACATGCTAATGTTGTGCTCTCTTCCTGAGTCTGCTCTCAAAAGATCTGTGATTGACAAAGATGGTGGAATTTTAAGAGCTATTCTGGTTATTACAGAGAAATTTTTAAATGGAGAAGGGATTGGGGTGATTAGGAGGCTCTCATTGTGTATCATTTTCAGTGCTGTCTATTGTAGCAAAAATAATCAATCTGCCCTGTTGGTGTTCTGCTGGTGTTTAGATTTTCTGAGTCCCTCAGCTGTGAGCTGGGTTCCCATGCTGGTGGAACTGTCCTGCCTGTTGCTTGCTGGATGCACTGGAACAAAGAGCTGAGCAGTACATGAGAATTATCACAAATGAGTTCACTGCCTTTCATCGGGCTCAGACTGAGAGAGAGGAAATTCGGGTTCAATATAGAAAATACTTCTTCTCTGTGAGGTTGCTGAGGGCCTGTGTAAAGCCCAGAGAAGCATAGTAAATAAAGTTTCAGAATTCTTCATTTCTGTCCCATTCCTTTTCCAAAAATTCCGGTTTGGTTTTCAGAGTGCCACCTTCTAAGCTGGTTGCCTTTTGTGTCCTGCTTTCTCTCCTACCTTCCTTTGTCTTTTTTTCCCTCCCAATGTTTCCCTTTACCTGTGGCAGCTCCCAGC
>VXBQ01000067.1:0-38920 GCA_013400175.1 Phainopepla nitens
CTACTTCAACATCTTCAACATCTCTTTATTTAGCATTGATGCCTTTGCTTATGGTCTACAAGTTGAACACTCCACCCCTCTCATGTCTTTTCTTCATGGTTTATAGGGATATTCAGTGTATTGTTGGAACCCAGGGCACAGGGAATATTTCTCTGCCTGTCCTGAGAAGTTCTGATCCCTAGGAGAACACTGCTTTTAACCTTCATCCATGGAGAAAGCTTCCAAGACTTTGGGATGAATTGGAATCTATGAGTGTGTGAAATAGATAGTAGTATAGTTTATCACAGGGAGAAAAACTTAAGAGTTTTGGGTTTTTATTATGGAGGAAGATAGAAGACAAAATGGAGGATTTTGGGAGTTGTCTGATCTCCTTCTTGTTCTTCATCTACTCCATTTTCTGCACTGTTGGTGGCACGGAGTGACTCGTTAGAGAAGATCCGCAATGCAGGTGGTACGTGGCTGACAAATAAATAGTTATTGGTAGAAAAGTAGAAATAAAATACATTCTAGGAGTTAATTGGATAAGAATGCTTTAAAGACCTTGGAAACGGTGTGTCTTGTGATCTTTTGGTGCCTTCTCTTTGCGCGCTAATAACTTTTGATAAGAGAAACAATAAACATCAACTGAAGATCGAAAAACCAAAAGTCCCGTCCATCTCTCTCTCAATCCTGGCACAGAACTTCTCAGGGGTTTCCCTATCAGAGGACCCCAGATGGCGATTTCCAGGGTGTATCACAGTCCATCCCTATAGCTTACAATAGGATTTTCAGCCTAAACTTAAGGCATCTCCTCATTCGCCTTCCATCTTGGGCCTGACTCCTTCTTCACTGACCTTGGTGTCTTCACTCTGTTCTTTTCTCTCACTCAAGGGAGGACTGAAGGTCTGTAAGCCTCATCTTAACTGAGAGAGTTAAGATCTCACCCGGGGCCTGCAGAGGTTTATATGATCTCTGTGCGGCTGCGGCCACTCTGAAGCCATGCCAGGACCTCAGGAGGCTCAGGCCGCGATGGGGAACGAGGCGGGGGGAAGCAGGCAGGAACTCAGCGGCCGATAGCTTCTCCTCCTTGCTGCCGGGCAGCCACAAGGGCCTGGCCCGGATGGGATTCCCCTGGAAGGCTCCCCAGGAAGGGGCCCGGCCCCGCAGCAGAGCCAGCCCGGCCCGGCCCAGCCCGGCCCAGCCGTGTGGGGACCGGCCCGGCCTGTTACCTGTACTCAGGCCAGAACAGAAAAGGAAGCTTCCCGAGTTTTTTCCATCTTTACATGTGTGTTCACAAAGGCACTCTCTAACTCTTGTTGGTGTAACAATGTGTCAGTATTAAAATTTGGCTTTGATTGGTTTATTTGCCGGGTCTACGGGAAGATGCCAAGGTCTGTACAGGGCTTGACTTATATTACTAATTCCGTTCATTCCTTACCAAAAAATAGATTAATGCAAAACCAGCACAGTCCCCAAAGCTGGGATGAAGAAATGAGGGACAGAAGAGCAGGGTCCCTGGGCTCACAAGGGTTTCTGACCCAGTGACGGGCAAATGCCAAATGCCACGAGGGTGTTTGGCCTGGTAAAACAACAGACTTAAAACACAGGGCATCGCTCAGGGACACACACAGCCTGTGTCCCATCCTGGGGCAGGACAGAGAGGGGCCAAGAAGCAGCTTCTGCATTCCCACAGCAGCATTTCCCAATCACTGTTTAAGCCACCAGGGTCCCTCCTACTCAGATCACCTGCCTCTCTACTTTCCAAGCCGCACCTTTTTGGAGCCCTGCATACCTCAGTCTGACACAAACTGCACCCAAATACTTTTTCTTCGAACTTCTTGTTCCTTTCAGAAGACACCAGAGACCATCCAAGGCTTTGAAAGCCAGGGAGACGTGGCACTACCTGCTGGGAGGGAATAAGCAGGTGCAGTCTTGGCCACCCTCTGCTTTTCCATGATAAACACTGTTTACTTCTTGGTGCTGCAAGACTGGGTAAGAAGGTAAAACAAAGGGATTTACAAATCATCTCAATATTACAAAAGTGCAATTAAAAGTAAAGCATGACCTGTGTGGCGTGATCCATGGGTTCGGTTTGGGATTGGAGTGCCAGAGTTCTCCAGCTCTATTTGGAAAGCAGTGCAATAATGTGTCACATTACTAGTTCCCTCTTGTGCTGCTGACTGAGGACAGGAGGCTTGAACCCAAGGCTTGAAGCACTGGGAATGCTGGTGCTTCTACAAGACTGTCTCTGGTGTTTTCCCCAAGCCATGGAAGTGGGCATAAAGGTTCTCCTTAAGCTCAGCAGCTTAGTGTGCCTCACCCTTGGCTTCTAAATGCCACTTCCCTTCTGCACCAGAAGCTGCTTCTGAAGTTGACTCTTCTCACTGCAGTTAATTCTTTGGGGATCCTTGCACTAAAGAGTAGATGGAAAATTATTTCCAGTGCATTTGTCCTCTTGATTAGGCATGGAATTTATTTTTTCCTCTTGTCTCCAGCCTTCAGTTTTCTTTTGCCGCTCGGCAGCAGGATCTGCAAGGTGTGTGCAAGGAGCTCAGTGCCTTGGCTCCTGGGTGGGGGCAGACACTGCTCTCGTGTGGAATTGGGGCTGGATTAACCCTGGGCTGATGCTTTGGGCTTAGTGGAGCCCACAGCCCTGTCAGCCCCAGCACGTGCTGCACAGCTCTGCTGTCATCCTCAGGGCTCTTTTGCAGCCCCCTCACACAGATCAGGGCTGCATCCAAATCCCTCTAGCACTGCCCTGGCACACAGCAAGAGTGAGAGAAGCATCTCCTGGTGCCTTTGGAAGCATTTTGCCTGAAGATGCTGGGGAGATTTCTGGGTATACCAGAACACGGCTGTCCAAGTTGTTATTGTTTGTGCTGGCTACTTGCCTCTGCTTTGCCCAGCTCTCAGCCCTGCCTTTCCCAATAGCAGCTGCCCAATGTCTCACCCAGCTGCAAAGCTAAGAAGGCTTTGCATTTCTATGTGGATAACCAATAAATCCCTGAGTTTGTCAGACTTTTTGCCCTCTTCTTTCCTTCTTCATCGACCTGTTGCTCTACTGATACCTCAGCCATGTAGGAGGCAGATGAAACCACAAGTTGATACCTGGACTCTGTATTTTTACCCTTTTCAAAGCAAATTCATGCCCTGAAATTGTGAAACAAGGAAAACAGCTTGGGTTGTGATTTCTTTAGTAACCCAGCCACCTTCTCCACTCCCTGTGATGGGCTTTGGCAACCTGTTGCAAAAGGGGCAAGAGAGATTTGAGCAGCAGCTTGCAAGACTCTTTTGTACCAGGGAATAGATGCACATTTCTACTGCCTAAGAGGCTGGAATTTTGTGCTGGATCTCCAGGGTATCACTGAAGCAGTTCACCACTTTGGGAAGCAGCTTTTCCCTCCCAAAGACTCAGTCCGGGGGCCCACTGAAGCCGTGGGCTGCTCCCCCAACACATCCGTGTGACATGTGCCTGTCCCCATCGCCTGGGGCTGCCAGCGCTCTCCTCAGGCACCCTGCAATGCACTAATCTTATTTTAATGAGCATTAGGATGTCACATCATCCATTTCTGCCCACTGCTGCTGTTTCACTGGACCTTTGCCTCAGAGGGATATAAGACAGTGAGAGTGTGGTTTGAAAGAGAACCACAGCTGAGGGTTGCCTGGTTCTGGAAAATCCATTGAAGTTGTTGAGCAGCTGTTGTCTTGTAGCTGAGGTGCTTGGAGTTAGCAGAGATGCTGAAAATAAGTGGAAAAGAGGGAAAACCCTACTCTATACTGTTTAAAGGCTGTGGTTTTATGATGCCATACCAAGCTGGAGTGTTTTCTGCTTTGCGGGACTTGTCTCCTGACATAATGAAATCTGCATACAGGATCTATGGATCATCTGCAGGATCAGTTGTAACTACAGCTGCATTGTGTGGATGTGATGTGGGTAAGGGCTAAACACTTCTGTTTACTTTGTGTCTAAAGAGATGGAATATCTGGGAATTTTGGAGTTGCAAAAGATTTTTGTCTCATTATGAATGATTAATTATTCAGGTTTTTTACTTTATTGGCTTCTAGAAGAGTGTAAAATATGAGTAAATTAAGCAGCACATAGAAAATAGAGTAGATATAGTCATTGCATCTTATTAACTGGAATTAATGGCAAGCATATCTAATAAAAGAAACAGAGGTGCTCTCTCTGATAAGGCGTTTGGGATTGTTGGTAGATTCCCAAAACAACAAGGGGAAAGAAATCACATTAGCAGGGCACAGATGCTGAGCTAACCAGAGGAAATCTTATACAAAGGTTTCATGTCAAATTTTCTCCCATATTTCCAAAAACTTTTAAGATGCTTTGTGCAGAAAATGGGGAGAAATGGGGAAAGAAAACAAAATAGTTCTGTCTCCTGCAATATTGAAAGTCTTTGGAAAAGCTGGGTCCACTCTTGGGAGCTTCAGCCCTAATGAAAACAATGTCTCTAAACGAGCATTTAGCAACCAGATAAAATAGCCCTTCCCCAGGTGAAAGTGTAGCTCAGAAAGTACATAAATAACAATATAAGGTATGTAGAGTGATTGCTTTGCTTTGCTTCAGATGAGATGAAGCAGTATTTCTTCAGTCATCTGAAAACCTCTCTCTGGGGGCTGGTCTCTGGAGGAAGGGTACTTAGACTCTTAAGGGATGTCTTAAAAAAAATCCTGCCTCCGAATGCCCACGAGCTGGTGTCTGGAAAGCTGCACATTGTCGTCACGCGCCTGTACGACTGGAGAAGTGTGACAGTGTCCGAGTTTGCCTCGAAGGAGGAGCTGATTCAGGTGGGAGCAGCCGCAGCCACCCCATCAGGGAGGAGCTGGGTGACATTTGCTGCCTGGCCATGTCCACAGCACAAAATCACAGAATGCTTTGGCTTGGATGGGACCTTAGAGCTCATCCAGTTCCAGCCCTGTCACGGCCAGGGACACCTTCCACTGTCCCACGTTGGTCTCAGGCCCCATCCAACCTGGCCTTGGACCCTTCCAGTGATGGGGCAGCCACAGTTGCTTTGGGCCACCTGTGCAGGGCCTCAACACCCCCATGGTAAAAAGTATCTTTCCAGTACCTAAATCTGTCCCCTTGTAGTTAGAAACTATCACCCCTTGTCTTATCCTAACAGGCCCTGGTGCATTCTAGTCCATGCCATGATTTCTGTTATTGCCACCCTCTGAATCCACACAAGCTGAAATAATTTTTGGAGAATCAGCCCTTTTGATTGCTGTCTGAGTTATCCTGAACGTACACAGCACAAACTGAGGCATTTCACAGGTTCCCTTCCCTTCTCTGCCCTGGCTGTGGCTATCAGACATAGCCTGGCGCCCACTAGTCAGGGCTGCCCAATAACCCAGCTGGGGGACTCTGTTTTGGCATTCACAGATGAGCCACCACTCCCAAAGGCAACCGTTCGCGTGCCTCTCTGCTCACCTCTGTCCTTCCCATCTCGCCCACAGGCTGTGATGTGCAGCTGCTTCGTCCCGCTGTATTGTGGGTTTTCCCCTCCAAAGTTCCGTGGGGTGGTGAGTAGCTTTGTGGTCTGGAGATCCTGTCCCAGCTCAGGCCCAGGGCCCCTGCAGCCTCTGTCCTTTCTCCAGTGGTGGCATGAAGGATGTTTCTGCCTGTGTTTGCCACCAACATAGCTCGAGGCTGGCTTCGCCAGTGCCTGCAGAGGGAAGAACGGGGCCCCAAAATCTGACCTCACTGCAGACAGGACTGAGCTTCTCACAGAACTGTCCATCTTCCCCTGTCCCTGGGGCTGCCTCATCTCCCTTCTGCTGCTCTTTCCTCCCAGGTTCATTGCAGCTTTTTGGGTGGAAGGGACGGGGCCGGCACTGGAGCAGGGGAGCAGCGGGCAGGGCACTTCCCTGGCAGGGGATCTCTGGAGCCCCAGAACCTCAGCCTGGTGTGGGCCTGGCTGGGGAGCAAGGCCCCCATTTGCCCCTGTGAGCAGCGCTGCTCTCTCTGCCGAGGGCAAGGCTCAGGGCTCTCTGTTTTTGTCTCCCAGCGCTACATGGACGGGGAGCTGGGCATGTGGAGAGCCGACTTCGTGTCCCGCACCACCATCACCATCTCTGCCTTCGCCGGCGAATACGACATCTGCCCCAGGGACGGCCCGGCTGCCTTCCTGACCTTCCAGCTCTCTGATTGTATCTTACAGATTTCAAAAATGAACATCTGTCGCTTACAACACATTTTTCAGGTACCCACACGTCAGGTGAGCTGCTCCTCCAGGTAGCCAGAGCCATGAGCCAGCCCCCTGCTGCAGCCCAGCTGCCCTGACTGCCTCCTCCCCCTGCAGGTCATGGACCACTTTTATATCCAGGGCTATCAGGACATGGTCTCCTTCCTAAAAAGACTGAGTAAGTGACTGGGAGTGAGGACAGGTAGGCTGGGTGCTTCCCTTACGTCACTGGTTTGTTGACACAAGCTAAGAGACGCTGCCCCAGAGTGACTGTGGCAGAGAAATGCCTCTGTTCCTGGCACTGCCACGATTACCTGAGTCCTGGCCTCTCCTGAGCTCCCCTTGGAGCCACACTCTCCTTTTCTCTGCCTCACTGGGCATGATAGAGCTTTTTCCCAGGGAACTCAGGTCCCACGACCTCTAGACAGAAGCGCAGGCTCAGGTGCCCTGTGTGGGGTTTGATAAGGCCCTGATGCACAGAGCAGCAATGTTTGGTGATCCCTGGGGTCATCGCTGTCCCTGATTTCCACTCAGCCCAGGTCATGCCTCACATTGCTGCACACCTGGCAGTGGAGCACCAAGCAGTGAGAGCTGGAATCTCTTCCCACCAGGGGATTTCCAGGTGA
Organism: Phainopepla nitens; assembly: GCA_013400175.1. Classification (NCBI taxonomy): domain Eukaryota; kingdom Metazoa; phylum Chordata; class Aves; order Passeriformes; family Bombycillidae; genus Phainopepla; species Phainopepla nitens. The sequence continues at coordinate 6,806 of VXBQ01000067.1, forward strand.
ATTACTTCGAGGGCTTCACACTTTCCTTCGCCAATGAATCAAATCAGAAGGGTGAGGAGACCCTGCACCTGAAGCCACAACTGCGGCTTCTTCACTCCAGAGCCACGGATCATGAGCATGACACCAAAGAGAATCCAGGAATCAGCCAGGCAGTGGATGAAGAAGAATAGGAAGCCCCACACCCCCTTCTCCACCCCAAGGAAGGTAAAGAACCAGCACTTCCTTTACGCCATTAGTGTGCAAGTGACACTTGCCCAGGGCTGTCAGTGCCCACAGAGCCTGTGGGGCAGGTGAGAAAATCAGGAATGGCAGAAGTTCCGTCTCGGCTCAGGGGGTTGCAAGTGAGGCCTCACACTGAGCCCTCACCCTCAATTTGATGAGTCCTCAAGTTGAGGACTTCATTTGTAGCTGGGTCAGAAGGGCTCTGTGGAGAAGGAGCTCTTTCCATGGAGAAGGCCATGTATTCACTCCCCTTGTGAGGTAAGAACAGGTTCTGCCCACGCATCCCTTCATTAAAGGTGTCTCAAGGGTTCAAGCTGCCTTTGCTGTGCCAGCCAAATCCAAACTTCTCCTTGGGAACTCTGGCTGCAGCCACAAAAATATTTAGGGCAAGGAAAGCATATCAGAGCTTCAGGTAAACCTCTACCTGTATAATTTTCAAGCAACACAAGGCAGGTTTAAATCCAAATCTTTTTGTTTTCTGCAAGCCTATGCAAAATTATGCTTGCTCCCATTTTAGTTTTGCATGCAAAACCAGTAAGTCCTCACTATTTCAGTTGGCAGTTTGTTGTTACTAAAAAATTCAAAGAAGCATCTGATGAAATGCAATATTTCTTTCAATTTTAGTCTTTATTTTCTTTGGAGTCTTTCAACATTTCAGAATTTATCAGCTTGAAAAAACACAGCTTTTTCAACATGATGATTATTTAAAATGTAGCCACATAAATTAAATGAAAAGTAAAAAAGGACACAATCTGCTATATCTATGAGACCCACAACAAATGAGGAATATAGAGGGGAAAGAATAGAACCGTTACCATTCCAGATCTAAAAAGAAAAGCTTAGAAAACATAAAATGGAAGCAAGAAGGATATTTGCTTTGAAAACAAATCAGCTCTAGATCCACTAAGAAATGCAGGACACAGTGTTAGGCTGTAGGAGTTGCTTCCCTGGTTGCTTTTTCAAAGGCTCCAGCATTCTGAGCTACATGGAACTTTTGGTAGCAACAAGGTGGGAATGAGGTTTCTTTGGTGTTGGGCAGCTCTGGGCTATCAGCGATCTCTGTCTCTGGTTTGAAGCTGGGCTGCAACATTTTTGACCAGCCTCAGGTGAAAAACTCCTCCTGTGGGAGGAATCAAGATTCATTTGTTAGGCCAGAGAGCAATCAAGGAGTGAGTCCAGGCTCTTGATCTCCAGAGCTGAAGCATATCAGATTTTGCAGTTCTGGGAAGGAAAAGCTCTACTGATGAAGGCCAGGAAAAGGCTCTTTTGCTGTTTCTTTGTGCAATGCCAGAATATCATTGCTGCTACCAAAGCAGCAGAGGGATAAACCTGTGAACGACTTGTACCTGACTCCTTGAACAAGTGACATTTCCACATGACAAGTGTCTGGAGCCTGCAATCCCACACAGCTCAGGCTGCATTAGCAGGTTATCCACAAGGACTTGCCTCTGATCCAGGTGCCCAGCAGGACAACTGCACAAGGAATTACACCCTCCTTAGTACCCAGACTGGAAACAGTCTGGCATAAAGCACCTGCAGCCAGCAGCCAGAGCCACAGGCAGGACTGGGCGTGTGCTTGGCTTTGTTGGGCTCAGTTTCATGGATCAGATTCAAGGACTCTTCCCTCCAAACCTGCAGTGAGATCCAGCTCCAGAGGGAGCTCCTGCTGTCTTGAGTTGTCTCCACACTCTCATCCCATCCACCTCAGGCTTCACATTTCTGCTGAACTCAAAGCAGAATGAGACAAGCAACAGGACAGGGGCACAAGGCTAATATTTTGAGGACAACAAAACTCAGTGCCCTTTAGACAACAGGAGGAAGGGAAGCAGCTCTGACCAGGCACTTGAATCCAGTCTGTCCCACAGGAACTGCCAGAGGTGTCTGTCACACTGACCAGCGTGGTTTTATTCCCTTTAGGGCCACGTCAGCCACAGAAGAACATTTCTGACCCAGCTGCTGCCTTTGGTCCCAGTTTATGCTTTAAAGAGCCAATGAGCAACTTGGAACCCAGCCTGAAGGCTGAGCCTGACCTGCCCCGAGGAGCACATGGACTGTGCCAGCAATGTCACAGCACAGGCAGGGCCACAGCCCTGGATGATTCCCGTGATCCACCCCTGGAGGAGGCATTCCAGGCTGGTTCTGTCCCAGCTGGCTGCAGCTGGCCTTCCCACTTTGCTTCCTTGGGCTGAAACAAGCCCCTGCACAAGATGATTCCAATCAATGCCACACTTTGCCTCTATCCATTGCCTCTGGCAAAGCCTCTGTTGCCATTAGCTCCAAGCTCTTGTCTCCAAGAGGAGAAAGCACCAGCTCAGCTTGCTTAAGAAGATGAGGGATTAATAAAGCAAAACCCAGCTGATTTCAATACTGAATTGTTAAATACTTATTTCTTGCTCATTCCTGCAGGTTTGGAGCAGGAGGGTTCTGCACTGAGATAATTTTAGTTTGGGTATTCCTTACAGATTGATTTCTGTTGAAGTTCTCAAAGTTTTACTAATTGTTTATGACCAAGCACCACACGGGGCAGGTGGGATACACTGGGCAGTTCAAACAAACTGTGCTCCTCTTTGTGACTGCGGTTTGCAGATGCATTTAGTGGATTTGGAATTCCAATTCCTAGATCAGAATTTTCTTTGGGGGATTTGAATGCCCACTTCAACAGACTGAGGTAAGTGCCTCAGGCTGACTGAAATGGTAATATCCTGCCTGCAAGTGGGGAAGCTGCTTGCAGCAGCCTGGAGCAGGAGCTGTTGCAAAAGTGGGAGGGAGCAGAGGTGCAAAAGCAAATGATGGGCTCATTGTCCCTGCCTGGGGAGGCCTGGGTGTCTCCAAGCCTTCCACTTTACCCTGTGGCAGGAACAGCTGGATTTGAGCAGCCTGGCTTTGGCTGCAGTGCTTGAGAGGTGCAAATCCCATCCAGGATGGGTGGAAGACAGGAGCAGACAGGATCCAATGCAAACGGGATCCATCCAAATGGGCCAGAAATTTGTGAGGGGGCTGGAGCACCTTCCCTATGGAGACAGGCTGAGAAAGTTGGGGCTGTTCAGCCAGCACAAGAGAAGCTTCTGTGGAGACCTCACAGCCCCTTCCAGGAGATGCAGGGGCTACAGGGAAGCTGGAGAGGGACCCCTCATCAGGAACTGGAGGGACAGGACAAGGCTCAGTGGCTGCCCACTGCCACAGGACACGGACAGATGGGATATTGGGAAGGAATTGATCCCAGTGAGGGTGGGGAGGCCCTGGCACAGCTTGCCCCAAGCAGCTGTGGCTGCCTCTGGATCCCTGGAAGTGTCCAAGGCCAGGTTGGACAGGGCTTGGAGCAGCCTGGGATAGTGAAGGTGTCCCTGCCCATGGCAGAGTGTGGAGCTTGGTGATCTTTAAGGTCTCTTAACCCAAACCGTTTAATGATTCTATGAAATAAGCATCCAGGTTTCTTTTAGCAAACTCATTCCAGAGAAAGCATTCCCAGGTCACTGATTTCAACCAAAGATGGCAGAGCACAGGATACTGTTCTTCTACACAGCACACATAGTTAACTTTCAGTCTGATTACAGCAAAGCTGCCTTCAGCTACTCCTCACATTTATTCCTGCAGTCTCAATGGCCCTTTGGATGAAACTTCCCTCTGTTCCATTTCCCTTTGTGCAATTAAACAGGCTATTTACTATAATAAACAGCTGCTGCTCTTGAGATCCATTTGTTGCCTGTTGAGAGCCAACAAACAGGGGAGACACAGCTGGGGCAAAGCCAGTCCACAGCCTCTGATATGCAGGATGGATTTGGGATAATTAAGAGTGCTGCCAATTAATTCTGTGAGCAGACCAGTGACATAGGGTGTGTTTGCCTGGGCCATGCTCTGTGTGTGGCCATGACTTACAGACATTTGCAGGAGAAGAACTCATGTACTTGTGAAATGTCAGGAGATGCAGCCTGCAGGACTCAGAAGTAGGGGGAAGTTAATCTTTAGATTTCTCCGTTCTTCTGCACAGCTGCAAGTTCCAGGGGGATCCAAATGCACTCTCACCTCCACAGGCAGGAGAAGCAGGGCTACGGGAAGGTGTGAAGCTCAAGAATCGATAATTGGTAAAAAAACTTCAGGAAACTGTAGAAAAAATAGTTCCTGCCCAGTATGATGCTCCCTAAGGCTTCTCTCTCTCTCTCTCTCTCTCTCTCTCTCTCTCTGAGGAATCTCTCTTGGAAGTTCTTGAGTGGGAGGTAAACACTTAAAAGATGGCATTTCCTGGCAACTGCCTGCCCTGTAACCTGCATTAGAGCAGGGAAGGGATACTGCTGGTGGGGAGGAGATGGAGTGGGCAGGGAAAGGGCTGGGCTGTGAGGTCTGCAGGTGAAGCTGCCCCGTGGTCCCTGCAGCCTGGGGTGGGTCCCAGGAGCAGCAGCAGAGCTTTGCCTTGGCCATCATGGAAAAGCAGGTGAGGCCTGAGCAGGGGCACTGCAGTGGCAGCACTGCAGACAGAACCAGACAGGTTCTGAAGAAAAAAGATACTCCCCAAAAATTCCCTCGAGACCCAGCAGCCATGCTGGCATGTGCTGGTGTTGCCCACCACATTCCGAGGCAGCGCTGGAGACCCCCAGGGCCCCACTGGGACAATTCTTGTTACCTGTGGGAACGAGGTGAGAGCTGAGGCAGGGTCGAGGTACTGACAGGGATGAGCAGCCCCAGGAATGTTCGACTCCAAAGGGCTTTCTCACAGCTGAGGAGTTTGCAGCTGCCTCAGGACAAAATCATTTCTAGTCTCTTGGGCAGCTGCACAGGAGGGAACTCAAGCAGATTTTGGGGGGATATGCGTTAAATCCCTGAGAGCTTAGTGCCAGAACATCTCTCAGGATCTTGGTGAATGTGTCTGGTGTCCTGCCAGGACAGAGCCCAGCAGATAAATATCTGGAACACAGATATTTATTGCTGTATTGCAGGAGGGAGGTGGCAGTAAGCTGGTTTGTAGCTTCTTTGAGATATCAAAATAATATCTCAGAGATAAGAAAAATAGCTATTTTTAATGTGGGCTACTCCAGATTTGGCGGTTTTAGCCACATTCAGCATCAGTTACCCAGAGGGTGAGGTTCCCAAAGGTTTCCCTGCTCTGCACCCTGCTCTCTTTATGCTGAGGGTCTGCAGTCCCCCAGCCCCTCAGCTCCTCCTGTCTGTAGCTGTCTTAGGCAAACCAGGCACCAAGGTTTGGAGGAGCTTGTGGAGTCGTTGTACCAGGGAGCTGACACCTTCCAGCAGCCCCCACACCTTCTTCACCCTGCAAAAGCAAAGTACACAGGCTGAGTTTGATGACGGCCAAAGGCAGCCAAACTAGAGGATGTTCATGGTAAATGTGTAATAATCTTTTCCATAACCAAGAGATCCTGTGGCATTCCTGCCAGCTATACCCTCTGTCCCTTGGATCTTGCCTTCAGGGAACACCAAATCCCTGCATGTGTCCCTTCAGCTGCCCCGCCACTGCTAAAGGCACAGCCCCTGGTTTGTGTGTCAGTCCCTAATGCCTCTGTTGGGATGTTCTTACCCCTTCCTGAATAAGGCAGGGAGCCTGTAGGGCTGCAGCAGGACCTTTGCCAGTGGGTCCTGCAGTCCGTTCACCTGCTCCTTCTTCCACAAGCCTGCACCCAGGAATGACAGCACAGAAGGAAATAAAGAGCAGTAATTACAAACAGTGAAATAAATGCAATAACTCCTCCTATCCAGCTCAGGTAGGTACTGAAGCCCAGGCCAGAGTCCAGCTGGAGCCACTCTTACAAAATCTCTTTGCAATAGAAATAGTTACTCTAATAAATAACTCAATAATGTCTTAAATATAACACTGCTTCTCTTCAAGGCTGCAGCAGCCCTAAACCCAAGCTGAGCACCCCAAATCCTCTACCTGGCAGGAAGTAAGGGCTCAGGCACTGAGGGACCCTTTTGTACAGGCCGGGGTGTGTCCCATTGGATTTTCCAGAGTCATTCTTCCCACAGGTGCTGCCGAAGCGGAAATTGCCATCAAAGTAGTTAAAGCCAAAGGCATCTGGGAGACAGGGAGAGAAATGGATGATGTTTGTCTGTGTCACACTGAGGTGCCCCTTGGGTCCTGGGGTGGCACTTACTGTTCCTGTACAGGAAAAGGGCAGTGTCCTGGTACCCCTGGGAGAAAATGTCGTTCAAGACCTGCAAAGAGAAACACTTGAAGTCACTAAAGAGCCCTGACCCCAGTACTAGAGGATCTATCCAAAGTTGTTCAACTGTGGAGGGTTGGGATGGCCCATTTGGGAAGGCAGCAAGCACTGGTTGGTTTCCAGCCCTCACAGCACGGGTCAGAGAAACACAGAATGGTTTAGGGTTGGAAGGGATCTTGGAGATCACCTGGTTTTGTCCGGTCCTTTGCAGGTTGTGGCCCCCATCCCAAGATGGCCACCCACCAGCAGTGTCCCCTCCCCAAAATGTACTTCAAAAACAGTGGGTGCTGCCCCCTCCCTTTGAAATCTCACTAATTAACAGCGGAGTTTGAGCTGAACCGTAAACCTTGAGAGGGCAGGAGCAGCATTAACATTTTCACCAAAACCAAGCTGGGAGAGGTCCTGGTGGGCTCACCATGGTGCTGGGTGGAAAGAGAGCGTAGCTGATCCTGCACAGGTTCTCTATGGAGATCTGGATGCTGCCGTTGAAGATCTGGAAGCAGAAGAAGATGGCGGGGCAGTCTCGGGGGCAGATGTCCAGCTCGCCGGTGAACGGGGACACGGTGATCACAGGCTCCTCCAGGCTGGACACGGGCTGCAGGCCCGTGAAGCCTCCGTCCACGTAGCGCTGGGGGAGGAGCAGAGGGAGGGTTTGCTCTGGGGACCTTTGCAGTGTCACTGAGTTGGGAGCCAGCAGCTGCACTGGTGACACTCACTGATACTCACTGTCGTGAGCCCGTCCCAGCTTGTCCTCCCTTCCCACTTCCAACAGTGTCTTGTCCCATCTTTATCCCTTTGCCAGCTCCTTTCCCTGCCCTGCCTGTGGCACCCAGCCAGCTCCTCAATCAGGTCTGTAATCCACAGCAGTTATTAAAATGGAAATATAATTGTTTTCATTCACAAAGCTTTGTGCAACAATTTTTGGCAGTCAAGAGCCAATTCAGACATCACTGAATGCACAGTGTTGTATAACTTTCAGCCTGAGCTCAAGCAGTGGGGTCTCCACGTTTAATAATTGCCTGCAGATTCATGGGGGATTACTCACTGGGCAAGGAAAATGTCAATTGCTCTATTCCAAAAGGAATCTGGATTTACCACCCACCTCAGTGGGATTGGAAGTTGTAGCTGATGGAATTAAATATTGATGAAATAACAGTGCAGAGGGGCCTCACAGAGCAATCACAGACCTGGGGATGGGTTGGGTGGGAAGGGACCTTAAACTTATCCAGTGCCACCCCCTGCCATGGGCAGGGACACCTTCCATTATCCCAGGTTGCTCCAAGCCACGTCCAGCCTGGCCTTGAACATTTCCAGTGACCTTATAGACCTCTCCAGTGCCTGAAGGGGCTCCAAGAGAGATGAAGAGGGACTTTGGACAAGGGAGGCAGTGACAGGACAAGGGGCAATGTCTTCCCACTGCCATTAGGGTTAGATGGGATATTGGGAAGAAATCCTTCCCTGTGAGGGCAGTGAGGCCCTGCACAGGATGACCAGAAAAGCTGTAGCTGCCCCAACCCTGGGAGGGGATGCACTGGAAAACACTGCTGAGCTCCTCCTTCCCTTCCCTCAGATGAGCAGAGCATGGAAATGCTCAGGGCTGGGGGAGGATCCTCCCACGATCTCTCAATGTCTCAGCTGTGCAAGTCAGCACCTGAGCTGAGGGATGAACCTGCTCTGCAGACAGGCCCTGCCCGAGGTAACTGGATTGTGTCTCAAGGTCCCCACTGTGGGTGTCCTCTTATCTCAGTCTGACATCTGCAAGGTCATCCACACTCTGTCCATGGGCAAAGCAGGAGAGGGCTCTCCAGCTGGCAATTCCACCCCGCTGTCATCTTAGGATGCAGTGAAGAACAAACTGAAGGGCTTTATCCTCCTCCGTCAGCTAAAGAAAAGCCTGGACACGCCTGTCCCTCCTTGGTCAGAGGAATGTAAATTCAAACCCAAGAACACCCTGCTGGGAGTGTGTGTTTTAGTGGAAATATCACTCACCACTCCGCGGTAGGATGGAGGGATGAATCCACAGTAAATTGGAAGAAAGCAGCTGCAGAGAAGAGCCTGGGGAGGAGAGGGATTGCAGAAATGAATGTTCCTGTCAAAATTCTTCTGGACAAAAGCTGTTGACTTGGTGCCTGAAAATTCAGCCTTGACAAAGTCTGGAACCAGGCTGTTGGTACCACCTGGACTTTGCTGGGGACTGTGGCAAGAAAGGCTTCAAGAAAGGGAAAACATCTGATTTCATTAAAGTGGAAACACTTCTCTGGAGCAGGGCACAACACTGCATTTTTTAATTTTACAGCTGCCATAATGAATAGTTGTAAATCTACATGTCTTTGTCCAACACTGCCCTTTGATGGTGGCAAGCTGATCCTTGCAGGTTTTTAGACAAAACCAAGGCACTCTCACAAGGCATCCTCACCCTGCTGGGATTTGTCAGTGGTAAAGCCACTGCTGGGGCATTTGCAACCATTTCCCACCAATCTCCTCAGCTGGGAATGAGCACTCCGGGCTCCTGGCCTACCTAGAGGAGGCACCATGAGGTGAACTTCAACATCTCTATGGAGTTGCCATCCTGTACTGTCTCCCTGGGACAAGGGATGCAGGACCTCATGGTCAGCTCTGTTAGGATTCTCCTCTGGGATTCTCCCCCCAGCAGATAATTTACTGGTTAATGAGCTGCTTGTGATTCAGCAGCAGCTCTGTCCAGCTCTTTCCTCCCAGGAAAGTGCTGAGGCAACAAGAAAAAACGTTGCCAGATGGCTGAGGGGATAGCTGAGAGGTCACATCAGCACTGACAGGGCTATTTGGAAAGTCATTATTAGAGCCCCAACATGAGCTGTATGAGGATGGAAGCAAACCTGCTGCTTTTTTAACATGATTTGTTCCATCTGATCCTGGAACTCAAACCTTCCTCCCTACCCCCAAGCTCACGGAGCCCATTTGTGGTGGGACCACGGCCCTGGCAGAGCCTCCTGACTCTCTGCCCATCTCGTGTAGAAAACAGTGCAGTTAAAGCCACCAACACTTGGGGTGTGTCCATCCCAGTGGAGACGGTCCTATGGCACCAGAGGAAGGTCTCTGTACCTGAATGAGCTCCTCCTTGGAGCTGAACTCCGAGGCCATGACGTTCTGGCCGTCCACCACCCGCGTCAGCGAGATGTGCAGCCGCCCCGAGGCCAGCAGGTAGGAATCCTCGGGCAGCATCCGCTGCAGCACAGTCCTGAGATTGGCCAGCAAGCTGCACTTGGGAGAGAGGGGGCCCAGGATGGTTTTCCTGACTTCTGTTGCCAGTGCAAAGAAAAACTCCTTTAGGTCATCTGAAACAGAGGGGAGGAAAGATGGAGAGAAAGTCAATACCCCTGCTGCACTAATAATAGTTATATTTTAAATCCTGTTGTTAACACTCCTCACAAATAAAGCTTCTTGCAGCCCCTCTGTGTTACCCCAGGATGATACTGCTGCTACAGTGGGGGACGTTGTGGCAGGGCAGAAAGGGAGCCATGACCCCCATAATGTCCTCAAAGGACATCATATGTCTGTGTGACCCTACCTGCACCAGAGATGGGGGCCTCAAGGTGTTCCTGGTCGGGATTAGGGAAAGGCTCCAGAGAGCCCCAGGAAAGGTTATCCTTGACATGAGTTTTCCATGACAATGTGACTTGCACAACACATTCCTGCCTCTCATCTCCGGTTTTCCATGTGGGCAGCCTCAGGCTGGCTCCCGGGTGAGGATGAGGGGCACCTCCTCTGCTCAGGGCTTTCCTGCAAGCCGAGTGCCCTGGTTCCACATTGCTGGGATTCCCGGCTCACATGAGCTCCCTTGGCAACCTCCGGGGAGCTGTTATTAGCCATGACATGTGTCTGCACATCCCAGGAGCTGGGTTAAAGGAGCAGAGCCCTGGAGCCCCGGCCGAGGGCACAGGAGGCTCCAGGTTTTAAAGGTTTCACAGTGATGGCGAGGAAGAGGAGTGCAGCAAAACCTGCAGGCAGCCTGATCCCACAGAGAGAATTTGGTGCCTTTGCTGACATGGGGAGCTCACCTGGGGGAATATCCCACCTGGGGGTTAAGCTCTTAGAGCAGTGAAAGCTTATCCAGCACCGAAGCTGCAAGGAGCTGTCCTTGCACCCAGGGGTCTCCCCGGGACCCTGCGCCAGCAGGAGGCCACGGGCCTGGCTCAGCACCAAGGCTTTGTAGGGGCAGAGGTTTCCGTGCGGTCTCATGGGATTGTGTGGACGGACAGACGGATTAGGTGGAGTGTCCTGAAGGCACCTGCAGCAACTCGGGCATTAAGAGGCGTTATGTGTGTTTGAGCGGATGCTGAGGCCACGCGGGGCGACGATTAACACTGGGCTGGTTTGCACAGAGCAGGGCTGACAGAGCCGGACCTGCAGGGAGGTGGGGCACGCCCAGGTCACTGTCTGGCTGCTCCGTGCCCTGGAGATGGGGGGAAACATGGAAAAACTGCCCACAGGCTGCCGGGTAAGAGGTGAAAGCCGAGCCCAGCTTTGCGGGCTTTGGCTCTGGACGGGCTTTGACTCGGAGCGAGTGAAGGATGAGCCTGGCAGCAATGTGACTGTCCCTGCCTGCACCAGCTTGGTGACCAGCATGTCCCCACAAGGTGACCGCTGGGGTCACAAAGGACAGCCTGGCTCTGGGAGCTCAGAACTCCTCACCCAGCCCAGGGCAGGGGACGGGCACCTGACTGCAGCCACTCTGTGGGACACCAGACACACCTTTCACCTTCTTATTGCCCCTATCGTCCCCAGTATGAATATGACAGAGCTTTTGCCGCAGTCATTTTCCCTATTAGAAACCTGACCAGAGTCATCACTATCCAAAGTGTCTCTTCTTCCTCTGGGGAAGATATTTTGGGCACAAGATCGTCTCAGCCCCTCTAAGTGGATGGTGCCTTCCACCTCCAGGGAAGCAGATGCCCAGTTCAGGTCTGGTGTCCCCAGTAAGAGCAGTTGCCAAATGTATTTTTACTGCTGGACAGCCCCAGCTCCATCCATTGTAGCAGCAGGAGGAATCAGAAATTTTGGGACCCCTGCTTATTTGTGGAGGAGATCATCCCCATGTGGGCAGAAATGTTCCTTTCTGCCTTGTCTAAACATACTTGCCAATGTTTTGAATTATTTTTAGCTGCAGAAGAACAGTTCCAGCATCCACCAGAGGTTTCAGGAACGATATGTTCCCTCCCAGCTTCCTCCATCATTATTCGGTCCCTAAAACCTTCTCTTCCTCCTGAATGTCCCCACTGCTTGAAGCAGAACTTGGATCAGGCTTTAGAGCCTTAAGTCTTGTGTACACTTGTTTACACATGGGCACTAATTGGAAATATGGGAGGATGTGATTATTAAAAGTGGATTAACCGCACCGAATTAATTCTACACATGGTGGATCTTGTTGCTAGAGGGGCCTGTTTCCACATTGTTGAAAGAGAGTAAGAGGAAAACCCATTTAGCAGCAATAAAAGAAATCCTGGCCCCAAGCTGGAGCAGACTGCTATTTCTCCAGGACTATCCTGCTGACAAGCCCTTGAGCTTTAGCCACAGGGAAAGGTGCACCTGGAGTTGGGAATCACACAGTATCTCCCCTCCTTCTGGGAAGGTTGGGTGGGATAAGCCAAAGTGACATGCAGACAAGGCTGTCAGCTCTATAGATACTTGTGTGACAGCCACTCGTGTCCCTTCATATCTACACATCCCAAGAAACCAAATCCATAGGGAGAAGAGGGCCTTACATGGGCAAATCCAGCCCCTGCGGCTGCACAGACTGCCTTTGGGACACAGCACCCTCAGACCTCAGAGGAGAGGAGCAGGAAATCTGCTCCTCCAGCAGGAGCAGGAGAAGGAGCCAGTGGAATACAGGTACATCCAGATTTCCCCCTGTAATTTCTGCCCACCAGCTGAGCCGGGCTGTAAGAACCGGCTTTTTCAGCTCACACCTCCCAAAACAGCACCGCGCTGGCTGCCAGGCGTGGCGACACCTTGGCTTTCTGTAACGCCACCAGAGCACGGAGAGTTCCAGCAGCCCCACCACCCCCCAGCACCCCGAGGTGTCACCCCCGGGTTTGTGGAACGAAAGAGCTCCCGGCCGGGGAGCCGGGGACCGAGGCCGTGGTTTTCTTACCGAGGCCCACGCCGCACACGACGGCGGCGGCGATGAGCGACCCGGCCGAGGAGCCGTAGACCTTGCAGGCGGACTTGAGGAGCTCGGGAGCCAACTCCAGCAGGGACTGCACCACCCCAACCTGGTACAGGGCCAGGAAGCCGCTGCCCGAAAACGAGAGCGAGAAAGGGGTGCTGGAAGCCCGGAGATCCTCCACAGCCATCTCGGGATCGAAGCAGCGGATCTGGCTTGAGGTCTTGGCTTGTCCTTTTTCACCAGGTGAACCTCAGGCTCTCTTCTCCTCTGCTACCTCCAAGCTCATCTCTGGCTGCAGAGGAGTCCAGAAGATGGATTTTCTGCCTCCTTTTATGACAGCTCCCCGAGGCGTTGAGGTTCGCGAGCTATTTTAATTGCTGCCTGTGCTAAAAACAGAAATTTTCCCCTGATCAAAACAGCTCTTATAATCCTCAACCACAGCCAGCTCAGATGCTCAGGGCTGAATCAGGGCTCCCCTCTCTTGCCAACGGGTCTGCAGTGCCCCAGGAGCCTTCCCCGAGAGGGTCCCGGTGTTCCTGTGCCTGTCACACTTGGAAACGTCTGTGCAAAAATTCCTCTTTGCTTCACGCTTTCTTCATCAAAGGGTGTTTTCCTAAATTGGATTCTCCATCAATCCCAGCTTAGGCACAGCTCAGTACTGAGTGAGTAAAGGCTTGTATAAGACACTTAAAGCCAGAGGGTGTTACACAAGGGGTGGATGCAGGGCGTTACATTGGGTTAGGTTTGGAAATATTCCTTACATTTGCTCCCTGTTGGAAGGGTTTTGTTCTTGCCTGACCCTTGGATTTTATTTGCGTGGGGCAAAAACCGAAGGTCTGGATTTGTTTTTCTCTCACCTCTCAACAAGGCCCTAAAGCAGCACCATGTTGCCCAAACCTGTGGTTATTGAACCAGAATCAAACTGCTTTTGGACTATCTGTATTGCCTGGGGGATAGTTATAAAACCAGGGAGAAATGCAGTAGATTTCTTGTCTTTTCAGCCTTAATGATCCAATGCTGCTGCCAACATACAGAACAAAAATTGCCATTTTAACAGATGTATTTATTAAGTATTAGTAAATATTGTGTCTTTTCTGTTGTCCAAATCCATAGAGCTGCACACTGAGAGGCAATATTCCATGAGTTAGAATTAGGGCTGTGTATACAACACAATGTGGGCATGTGGGTAAGGAACAGGGCTCTCCTTCCCTATGTCCATGCACCAGCCTGGCTGGGATGGTACAGGGAACCACAGCATGGTCCCAGCATCCTGATACCACCTTTGCAGTTCTATTTCACCCCAAATTTTTGTACATTTTTCCCTGCCTTCTCCAGCCATGACTGTGTCCCCAAGACAGGAACTGGAGCAGGGCCCCCACATTGACATGCAAAATGTTCCTGGATTGAAATGTCACCAGGAGCTGCCCATCAGCAGGTGGACATTGCCTGGAACCCCCCAGGTAAATGTCACAGCATGGCCAGGGCTGGTCTCTGGTGCTCCTTGGATGTCAGGACACACAGGAGGAGGTTGCCAGCTCCAAGATATATCTAATAATGAATGGGATTATCCTGGAGGTGAACAACTGCCTGAATTAGGGCTTTTGGATTCACAGCCTTACTGTCCTCTACTTTCTCTTCTTTCCAGTGGCAGATGTTTCTCATGATCTCCTTGCTGGGTGAGTCTCCCACATGCCCCAGCCTCTCCACCAGCCTCCTGGAGATATCAAACCTTGATCTGTGTGATTCATGCCACTGGCTCCTCCCGCCCTTGGGAAAGCAAATCCCTTCATTTAAAGAACTTTCTTCCAGCCCTGGCAAGTTCATGAAGGACAAAACTATCGCCTGTTGCTGTGACTGGTCCAGACCTGCCAGGGCACTGGAAGTGCAGAGGGTTTGTGTGCTGGAATGAGTTGTTCCCATGTTCTCTGTGCATTAACTGTTCCTATTGTTTGCTTCAGGCCCCCAGGGACTCCCACAGAGGATAAAGAGGTGGAGGATGCTCCTGCTTCACTCAGCCCTTGCACCTCCTCAGCCGTGCCCAGCCCTGACTGCCAAGGTTTGGAAAAGGTATAAAGGTATAAAGTGCGTGGGAACACACTCCTCTGTCCTCACACAGCTGTGTCCTGCACTCAGTCACGGGGCTTCTCCAGGAGGGCCAAGGTGCCAAATCTCCCCTGCACCCTCCCCAGCTGCCAACACCACAGCCCAGGACAGCATCCAGGAGGCATCATCCTGCTTGGCTCAGTTCCATGCTCCCGTGAGATGAATCCCTGTCATCATCCTCTTAGTGACAGCAAATTTTGCATTAATTGGCTCATTAAGTGCCGGGCTGATTTTCTAAGCTGCCCTGCCCCCCGGAGCTCAGAGCAGGGTTAGTGGGGACTGAGGCTTTGGAGACTCAGGATCCCCACAGCAGCCCGGGATGGTTTGGGGAGAAAGCCCCCGGCTCACATGAGCACTGGGTGGGCTGGGGGCTGTGCAGGGCTGCCTTTTGCCGGGCAGGATCAGAGCCCAGATGGCCAGTGTCCGTGATCCAGGGATTTTCGTGCGAGGCGATTGTCTCCGCTGTGGGAAGCCACAACAGGGTGTTTAGGGAGGGATGAAGGTAATGCCGAGAGCTGGAAACGGCTCAAACCCCCAGGACTAATAACTTGCCCTTCTTTAAAACCTTCTTAGCATCTTCAGTGGCCACAGGCAATCAGGTCCCAATTTTATAACCAGGAGATTAATCCAAGGTGCTGGAATTGCTCACGGGAAGGGACCTGGGCTCCAAAAGCCACCAGCCCTGGGGTGCTGCACTAAGGCAGCTGTGGCTGCTCCCCACCTCATCCCACCATGCCCAGCTGGAGCTGCATCCCTGCACACTGGGTTGGGTTTTTTGGGAGCAGGAGCCTCTTGTGCAAGGGGCTGGGCACGTTTGGCTCCTTGTTCTCCCAGCACGGCTGCCCCAAGGGGTGGGGAAAGGTTCAGTGAGCAGAGAAGGAGAGTGTTTGGTTCAGAAGTGGTATTGGGAATAGCACAGGAGAAGGGAATGGGAGTTTTCCTCTCTGGTGTTTCACCTGGCAGGTGCTCCCACGTGCTGATGGAACATGATATCCTCTGGGACAGAGGATATTTGACTTTCCACTGGGAAGTCAGTGAGGAGACAGAGCCCTTTTCTGCTCCATGCAAATCCCAACCCATCCCTGCCACTGCACGAGCTCAGATGCAAAACTAATTGGGGAATGCTGTGACCCTCTAACCACATCCCCACCACATCCCCAGCACAACTCACCCAGTCCTGGTCCCAGCCCAGCACAGCCCCGCGGGCTCTGGGCAGGGAACAGGAATGTTAGGACTGTTGCAAACAGACGAGGGCGGTTTCAGTCTCTCCCACAGTGAAATCTCCTGGGTTGGTTCCCAGCCAAAGGGAATTGCGGTGCTGACCCTGTACTTGTTGTTGGCAGGACCCAGGAGTGGGATTTAATGTTTTCCACACTCCTAATTACCCCAGCCTGAATTAGATGGAGCCCTGCAAGGTGTCCCCCCTCCCTCAGCAGCCAGTGACTCAATCCTGTGTCTGCCAAACACAGCCCTGAAAGCTTTGGGGACATGGATCTGGGTGGGGAAGGGCTGCTTCTATCCTGTGAAGGGTCTGCTTCCGCATTTTCATTTACTTTGGGTTTTACAAGAAGGTCAGATCCTCCAGGAGAAGAGGTTCTGGGCAGACCTGGGCTGTCACCAGTGGCCCATGGGGGACTGCCACCCCAAACTTGCAGTGACACAGAGCCACACGTTTGTTTGCCACCCCCATCACCTTCAACCCACTAGAACATCCCTCCTGCACAATGCAAACCCCAAAACTTCATCTGCTTCACTCCAGGCCAGGTCCAGCCTTGCAGAGGAGACACTCCTGCTGGTGCCACCACACCCAACCCTTGCAATCCCCATCCCCCCCTCCCTCCCAGCCCCAAGCTGCCTTAATCCATGGCCCTACTTAGGGGTCTGGGCAAAGATTAGCTGGAAACATTCCCAGTGATTAGGGTTTAAATCGCTTTGGCATTTCACATCTTCTTAGAGCTCACAGGTGAGACCCCGGCAGCTGTAAATCCCCTCAGTCCTTCAGGATGTTGCAGCTCCTGCACCGCTTGGGAATAAGCTTTACCCAGTTCTTGGTGTCAGATCAAGCTGCTCTGGGTAGTAAATCTCCTTTTGCTGGAAAGGGAAGGCCTATAAATTGTAAAAATGGCAGGACAATACTGTGTATCTGCTCTCAGAGTCCCTTGTGCCACTTGGAATTTGGCTGGAAAGGAGCAGCCCACAGCAGCTGGAGTAAAGCAAACATTATTCCATCAATAACACAACTCCCAGCAGACAAGCCTGGCTGGCATTTAGGCACCGATTTATTTGAGTTTTAGATTTTTTTTCCAAACTGGATTCTTGGCTGGTAGCAGAAACTACAAAAATTATGTTATACATTCACAAATACATTTAGAAAAGCAGGTAAAAAAAATACATGTGCACAAACAGCAACAACCCCTGAGGTTCAACACAAGCACTTGATGGGAGCTAAAATACAAATACAGGATGAAATTTGAGCTCTCTTTGATTTACAGACCTTTTGCCCCCCGCCAGGTGGGATTCTAGCATTTTGTAGTGCTGGCACTGTCATGGGGGTTTTCCTTAAAAGATTTTAAATTCACAGCTCAGAAGTTCACCCCACATCCAGGTCACCGTCAGTGGGATTGTCCTCCCACCACTAACTGTTCATCCTTGGGTTCCCAGGCATCACAGGCCCCTCGCAGCAGCCGCTGTCAGTCCGGGCTGTCACAGTGGTCTGTCCTCAGCTTTTCTTTCTTCTGCTGAGACAGAAGGAAACGTTATTAGAATCATCAGTACTTTTGAGTGGAAGGGACCTTTAAAGCCCATCCAGTTCCAGCCCCTGCCATGGGCAGGGACACCTTCCACTACCCCAGGTTGCTCCAAGCCCCGTCCAACCTGGCCTGGAGCCCTTCCACAGATGGGCAGCCACAGCTGCCCGGGGCACGTGCCCTAACTTGCAGCTGGGAGCTCAGCCCCAGGCTCATCCTCCTCCTCACCTGGAGAATTTTGCCGTAGGGTGCAAAGGAATCGTCCAGGTAGCGGGTGCCGAAGCCCATGATCCTGTTCACTGCCTGGCTGCAGATCCCCGCCACCGTGGCCGTGAGATGGACCGTGTAGGCAAACTGCATCTCCTGGGGGCTGACGTTGGACCTGCTGGCTGCCAGCTCCCTCTGGACGTAGGCGTCAGCCAGGCTCTTGAAGGAGCTGTAGGACATGTCCCTGAAGAACAGCTGCAGCCGTGCGTCCTCCCTCACCTGGGCGAGAGACAAGTGAGGGCACGTCGTGAGGGAAATTCTCCGTGTGCCACCCTCGTGCTGACGCCTTTGCTCCACACCAGGACTGCAGCTGGCAGAGGACAGCCAGCCAGGCACGGTCACACCCAGGCAAGGAATGACAAGTTGCCATTTCCTTGATTTTCCTGAGTGTTTTCCTGCCCCAGGGAAATGGATGGTGTTGCTGTATTTATTTTACAGCAGTGCAGAGCTTGGCCCAGATTCCCTGAGCCCCATCCAGCTGTCCAGAGCTCTCTCACCTGCCTGTCCAGCTCATCTCCTGCGCTCCGGAGCAGGGCAACAATTCTCCTGATGGCTTCATCTGTAGAGAGAGACACCAGGTTATCTCCAGCCCTTTCTCCCTTTCATCCAGATGCTCTGTTTAGTCCCCAGGAAAAATTCCTTGAGCAATGTTTATCCACCTCCATCCTTCCAAAACCCATTTCAATCTATTGCCAAGTGCCTTGTTACCCTTGTTACCCTCAGCCAGCAAAAACACCCTCTTACCTCTGAATTTTGTCTTTTGTGTGGTCTAGTAGAAGATGTCTCTGCCCATGGCAGAGGGGCTGGAATCAGCCGTTCTTTAAAGTCCTTTCCAACCCAAAAACCATTCTGGGGTTCTGTGAATCTCCCTCTCCCCCAGTCAAACCCTGATGCTGAAAATCTCCCACAAAGTCATCATCCAGCTCTTGGGGTCACGAAAGCCCCGGGATCAGGACTGAAGCAGGGCTGGATCCCATGCAGGCTCTGCAGGGCACAAGTCCCGTTTGTTTCCAAGGCCAACACTCACCGACCCCGTTGATGCCGGGTGGCTCTGGGGGCTCCTCACGTCCTCCTGCTCCGCGCCCCCGGCTCTCGCTGCCCTCAGGCACTGGTGTGTAGCATCCATCCGCCTCTGCTGGGACACAAACACGGATCCAGAGGTGAGGATTGGTTCTGTCAGCACTGACTGACGGGGCAAAGCACCGGTGCCCACCCCTCTGCTGGTGCCCCCCCCAGATCAGTGCGTTCCGCAGGTGAAGGAAACAGCCAAGCAGCTGCGACCTGCCCCGAATGTGCCCGAGCTCCTCAGAAATCCCCTCGGCAGCGTTTTGGCACGAGAAGGGCTGGGCTGGGCATGGGTGTCCCGCGGGCTCTGCCTGCACCCGTCCCCAAGGCAAATCTCAAGCAGCTTAACGTTGGCCCTAGAGTGGCTTAGGACCTAATCTCAGGTCTCAAACGCAGGTTTTAATTAAACCACCGTGACCCTTGGTTGCCCGAGGAGGAAAGGGTGATAACTACCGAGGGGATTTCTGAGGAGTTCAAAGCACGGGCAGAACGACCCTTCCTGGGGCAGCAGGTTGGGATTGGAGTCTCTAAAACCAATCCCAGGCCCCAGAAAACCCTGGGAGGGAGTTAGAATCCAGCAGTAACCACGATGGCTTTGCCCAAAGAAGGGCAGCAGGGTCCTGCTGGCAGCAGGGGTGGGTGAGGGTTGGGGTGGGGTCCCACCTGGCTGGCCCGGGGCCAGGACGTGCCACAGGGGAAGGCAGCTGGGCCGCTTGCTCCTCGCCCCGGATCCCTGCTCCCCCCGCTCCTCCTCCCCGTGCTTCTTCAGGGAGAAAACCCTCTTGAGGCTGGGTTTCTTCTTCAGGGTTCTGCCTGACGTTGGGGACGTGCTTGAGTCTACTCTGTGTTTTTTGGTTCCTTCTGGTTTGGAGCCCTGAGGAGCTTTGACATCTTTCTCCTTTGCTTTTTGCCCTGTGTTTTCCTTCTGGTCCTCAGGGCTCTTCTTGAAGAGATTTAAGAAAACTTTCAGCCAGATTGGTTTTGAGTGTTGCGTTTTGACCTGCGAAGAGTTTTTTGTGCTTTTCCTCTTGGCCTTCAGCTCCTCATTAGGCACCTCCTGGGGAGCTTTGCTGTCATCACTCAAAGCCTCCTCCAGGTCTGGTGCTTTGAGTCCCTCCTCCTGGTCCTTCCTAGGGCAGGGCTTGGCACATGAGTACGTGCAGAAATCACTTCCTGACCGTTGTAGCCCGTCTATTTTCTTCCCTCGCCCGCTGTCTTTCTCCTGAAGGGTTTTTTTGGCCACCAGCGAGTTTTCATGGCAGCTCAGTGAGCGCTTGACATAAATCTCCAGCACTTTCTTGGCCTCTTGCCTGTCCAGAGAGAGGATCTTGCCCAACGGCTGCCTCCCCACGTCCCGCTGAGGCCTCTCCTCAGCCAGAGCCTGCGTGTTGCTGTGGAGAAAAAAAACATTTTCAGTCTGGTTTTTGCCTTGTCCAGGCCCTGCACAGTCGGGTTGGGCCAGATGGAAACCTCCCCCGTGCTGGCACCCAGGGGTGCTGTGGGTGTCGGGTTGTTTGTGCTCCTGGTCAATGATCGGTCTGTTTTATGGTCGTTATCTGAGTGCTCCTGATGCAGGCGGCCCACATGGGGTTTTACAACCACAGGCTTGTTGAAAAAGGAACTGAAACTGTGGAGAGGGGGGAGATGGGCTAGGCATATCCTAGAGGAGGAACCTGGTCGTCACCCAGGGGGTTTTATCCAGCAAGGACATCACCCAGACACCATCCCGTTATCCCATGGCAACATGTTCCCACACTACGATGAAAAACAACACCCCAGGAGCACCCAGCGAGCTACAGAACCCAGAATTCAGAGTATTTCCCCTTGAAGTATTGGCTGCTAGAAATTGTTCCAGCCCCTGAGAGGCCAAGGGATGTGGGCTCTTGCAAATGGCCTTGGTCACCTTGCGATGACACATCAGCCCTTCTGTGAGCTCCCACCAGCACAGGGCTGGGATCGGAGCTCGGAGCACCAACCCCTGCCTTTCCCACCACCTTTTTCTCTACATTTACCACCTAAATTCAAACAAAGATGCTGCTGTTGGAAAACCAGAGAGCCATGATGGTGCCTCGTGCTGGTTTTACCTCCAAAATTTCACCCTTCAGAGAACCAGACCCAAACCAGACTTCTCCACCCCCGAAAAGCACATGGGGAACCAGCACCAAAGTCTGGCACACTTGGCTGTACAAAGCACCCTAGAGTTGGGGATCAGCCTTTGCTCAGACCCAAAGATCATCATCATAACACACAGCACACCCACCCACCCCACCTCAGCCTGCTTTTGGGATCAGAAAGGCAAGTTCCCTTCACCCAAGCCAACACCAAAACCCACCCAACACTCAGCAAAAAATCATTCCACTAAATTTAATCACGGCAAAGCCACGACCCCCATACTACTTTGATTGATCCCAATACATTGACCACAACATTGGTTATTTGCTGGTTTGGTTTTTACCTTTCCATCAGTATTTCTGCTCCTTTGGACACAGTTCAAGGCCAGCTCTTGGGCCACAGGCGCTGAGGGATCGCAGGCTCTCCTGGGAGGTGCCTTTTTATACCCAAGCTGGTGGCTGAGTTAAGTGCTATTTTTAGCAGCCATTCAGGTAGGAGAGCAGCCAAGATTTCCGCCTGGGATCCCTGCTATCACCACCCTCGTGGTGGAGATCAATGGGCGTGAGTTTCACTGGAGGAGAAAACAATTTCCTTATGACAAGTAGCAGCGAAACAACATAAAATCACCTGTCACCTGGTGTAAGCACTGCCCTTTGAGACCAGCTATCTCAGGCAGCTGTTTGGCTTTGGGTTTGGTTTGTTGTTTTTTACTGGGTGTGATGCACGAAATGGGCTCTTCTGGGTTGTTTCTGTGAGGGGAAGTCACAACTTTCTCGGATGAGCGGGGTTTCAGTGCAGGAAGCAGAGTGCCCTGCTTACATCCCTGCAGCTCCCAGGTGGCTCCTGTGGGACCACAGGCACCCTGGGACACAGCACTGTCAGGTTCTTGCACAACACTGGGCACGGCTGGGCTGAAACATCCCTGAAACCCACACTGGGGTCCTTCAGACAGCCCGTGCTTCCACCCAAAAACATGAACCAGCTCTCGCCCCAAATCCTTCCCACTCCTGCGGCTCCCGCTCAGCCTCACCCAGGGGTGGAAAATCTCCCACCAGGCAGATCTGCCCAACCCAACACCCACAAACTGCACCCTGCCCGAGCAAATCGGGCAGCGAAGCTCCGTTTGGCCCCTCGGCCGCCCCAGTGCCCCCTCCCGCAGTTGTGGCATCCTCTGGCAGGTGCTTCCCGCTATTCTCCATCGCTGCTTTGCCATCTGATGGCAAAATTCCGCACTGCAGCTCGCAAGGATGGGCCAGACGGAGCAGCAGATGCAGATATGCAGGCTTTGGAAAACCCCTTTTTGGAAAACCCCTTGAGAAGATTTCCACAGAGCACCGCTGTTTTCAGCTGAAACGGTGTTCAGCCAAGGCGTCTCCTGGATAAAAATTTTCTTTTCCTGATACAGAGTTCAGCTTGCAATCAAAACACTTCAATAAAACAATTATTTCTCTTTCTGTAAACTCTCCATGCTATAATTTCCTGTGACTGGGAGAGATCCAGACCACATCCCTCCATTTCTCCTGAGCCCACACGGCTGAATCAGTCTGGTATTGATTAGGAATTACCTGGCTCGCTTTTTTAGCACTCCCATCTACTGATAAATGGGTGAAGAGCTTCCAAGCTGCTTCCCAGCTCTTGTCCACATCCTTCCACAAGCAAGTAGATTCCAGGGGGTGAGGAGGAGTTTCAAAATCTATTTTGTTCCATAAAACAAAAAGCCACATCCACTCCAGCCATGAGGGTCAGTTTGGCCATCTCCAGTTTGGAGATCTTTCTACAGGGCCCAAGGCTGAGTCCAAACACCATCCCTGCTCATGATTCAGCTGGGAATCAGTATTGATGTATGGCCTCTTCCAGACACAGCCAGAAGATGAAGAGTCAAACTCCAGGAAAAATCTTCACCTGAAATGTGATTCAGGACTGAGATCTTTATCCAAGCTCAGCTCACTCCTGGGATTTGGGACATGTTCAAACCTAATGGGAGAGAGGTGCAAGAAAAAGATGCAGGAGACTGAGATAAACCAAAATCCCATTATCAGAGTGGGGGCAAGAGATCTGCACCCAAATTTTTCATCCGCTTTTCTTATCAGTGCTGGGAGAGAATGAGGAAGCTGGCAGGAAATGTGGTCGTGGTGGGGGAGCACCCAGTGCTGGGGTTGGCATCTTCAGGCCAGTGATGCTGGGGGAAAAGCAGAACTAAACCCATGGGAACACAGCAGGGGATAACCGGCTCCTGTGCCTGAAATTGTTTCAGAAGATGGGAAAAAAAACAAGGAAGAGGCAATCCCCATGTGGAGCTGCAAGGTGCAGAGGGCATCAACAGGTTCAGAAGGCAGGGGTCAAAGCACCTGAATTCCTTGGGAAGACACAGGCTGAGGTTGGACATCAGGAAAACTCTCCTCTGCAGGAGGCTGAGACAATCTCAAATGGGTGTCAGAGGGGTTGGGAATCACCTCCCTTGGAGGTCTTCTAGGCTTGGCCATCCAAAGCCACAGCCAGAATGTTTTATGTTGACCCCAAAGGTCCCTTGGAGCCAACAACCAACCATGAGCCATCAACCAGCCATGAGCCATCAGCCTGGGCACCACAACATTGCACCTGGGCACCAAAACACAGCAGCTGCAGATGTGATCCATGATGGTGACGTGGAGGGAAGAACCTGAACCATGGCAGGAGTGTTGAGGGGAACACCTGAACCCCGATGGGGTGTTGAGGGGAACACCTGAACCATGGCAGGAGTGTTGAGGGGAACACCTGAACCCCGATGGGGTGTTGAGGGGAACACCTGAACCATGGCAGGAGTGTTGAGTGGAGAACCTGAACCATGGCAGGAGTGTTGAGTGGAGAACCTGAACCATGGCAGGAGTGTTGAGTGGAACACCTGAACCATGGCAGGGGTGTTGAGGGCAGCCACTGCTCCCTGCCCAACACATAGCCTCAGTGGAAACCTCTCAGCCCAGTTCTGCAGTTCCTCTGATCCAAGAGGGTGGTGGGCACCAGCCCCCAAAGCAAACCCTCTTTTCCTCCAGCCCAGGGTGTGGTTTTAGCTGCTTCCCCCAGCAGATGAGCAATGTGCAATGCCCTGCCCCAAACACCAGCAGATGTGGGGCTGCTGCAGGGTGGCTGATGTTCTGCGGGGAATGAAGCACCTGGAAACCTCTGGGAAGGCCCAGATGAGGCATCTGTCTGTGTTTCACAGCCCCTGAACTCCAGCCATGCCAAAAGTCACCGGCAGCCGTGTGCAGTCCCTCCCCACACCAAAGTCCCAGGCACAAGCAGCAGTTACTCTGTTGTTTACTGACAGGGATGGGTTTCTGTTCCAGGAAAACTGGAGGTTTACAGCCTTCCTGTCTCTGTTTGTCACAGGGAAAGACAGGTGTTTCTCCAGGAGGTACACAAAAGCCTCCTAGGAGTGTGGACAAAACTCATCATTCCAACCCATCCTTGTACAGGTGTCCTTGGATTGTCACCCCCAAGACCTCTCTGGAGCTGCTCAGGGAGGCATAAGGGGGGTTGAGGGCTTTTGGCAGCTTCCCAGCTGGGAAAGGAAATGCCCTGCCAAGCCCAGAGTGATCTTTAGTCATGACGGGAAAACCGGGTGAAGAGAGGTCACCTCGCACGCTCCCTGCGAGCACTGCACGAGAACCAGGGCCACCAACTGTCACCTGCTCCAACAAAACAAACACACAGGTGGAAGAAGCAGTGCAATCCTCAGGAGCCATCAGGGCTGCTTCTGTTGCAAGAAAGTGGAGTGGAAAGAGGAGATGGAGAAAAATGCACCCATGGGGGCATATCCGGAGTGGCACAGGGCCTGGATGGTGCTTTCCAAGGAAGGAGACCTGCTGTCCCACCAAAGCTGAAGGACTTCACCCCGAGAAAGATTTGATTTGACTCTTCCCTGGAACTAAAAGCATCTTTTGTGGAGGGAAGGATGAGGTTTGGGGGCTTCCCTGCACCTTCCTGCTGTGGAGCATTCCCAGGCTGCAGCTGGTGGGTGCTGGGTAACCTTTAGCCCCCTCTCTTAGCAGGGACTGTGGCCTCTCTTCCCAGGCAGGATCCCCCCCAGGCTGTGACCCCACACTCATTTGCCCCACTAGAGCTGCTCATTTCCTTTTCCTCCACCACTTGAATTTTCAGACACCTCTGTTCTGCCAATGAGCTGGTGATTTTTTCTGGAAGTGAATCTCCTCAGCCAGTTTTCCAGAGGTGCTGTACTGCTGAAGCTTTGCCTTCCAGCCATCACCCATCCCACCACTGACTCTTACTGGCTACTGCCCACTAGCATCTCCAGGCTGCAGCTATAAAGTAGTTTTGCAGGACCAAGATCAGTTACAGCCAAAGGCACTGTAGTTTCAGGTTGGCAGTAACCAGTTTTGGTGGAAACCTCATGGTGCAACCATGTGTTTTTGCTGTGCTCACCCATCAGCTGCTGAGCAGCGCAGACTGGTGACCTCTGGCTTAGGAGCTGCCAAAAGATGTTGGGGACAAGATCTGGGTGCCCACAGGAGCTGCTTTTAAATGAGGAAACCTTGGGTTTCCCAGTTTCAGACCTTCAAACAGCAAGAAGTGAGATTTTCAACCTTACAGTCACAGCATTTTATTTCCTCTGTAGAAAGCAAAGTGAAAATAGTAGTGGGTATTTTCTGTTTTCACACACACGCTCACACACAGACACTCTGTTTACTTCAGGTATTCCTGCTTCAAACTCAAAGCAAATAATCAAATATCTGACCTTTGGTGGGGCCATATTTGTTATGGGCTTTGTTTCTTTTCACATTATTTAATCACAAAATTAATTACACAAGTCGTTACCTGGAGGAAAAGGAGTTAAAGTGAGCACCAGCTATGGGCAACCATGGAGCCTGGAGCTTCAGCCAGGCCTGATTCAGGCAGGTATTTCAGCACACTCCTAACCTTGATCCCAGGAGAGAGACAGTGAGATTCCAGCATGCACCATATTTGCAATGCCAGTCCATGTTTGAGCTCTCAGGTTGAGAGCAGGACGCTCACAGCTGGGGACAGCCCTCGCTGCCAAAGCAGAGCAGCACACACTCAGCCCAGAGCTCGTGCTCTGCTCTGCTCAGCACATCTCACTGGAAGAACAGAAGGGTCTGTTCCACAAGTTTAGACCTTGAAGAGAAGCATCAAAATTTCAGAGAAAAAATATCACATTCCCTCCCGAAAGGCAGGAGAGGAACCAGCAGAAGACCAGCCCCATGTCCACCTGCGCTTGTGG
Source organism: Phainopepla nitens (assembly GCA_013400175.1). Lineage (NCBI taxonomy): Eukaryota > Metazoa > Chordata > Aves > Passeriformes > Bombycillidae > Phainopepla > Phainopepla nitens. Next base: position 32,873 of record VXBQ01000067.1, read on the forward strand.
GGCTGGGGGACAGCTTCTAGGTGTGTTTTGCTAATGAAGCCCCAGAGATGTCCCAGCTTTGGCTCACAGCAGGGTTTGAAATCCAGGCCAGCTCTGTGGCCTTTTGTCCAGGACAGGCAAGAGACACCAGCATTGCCCAGCAAGGCACAAGTCTCTCTGTGATGCACCGAAGTGAAGCCTCCGAAGATTTACTATGGTGAAACTTACAGTGGGTCTTCCTTCAAATCCTCATGGTCCTCATTCTCCAGCTGCTCCAGTTTGCTGGATTTCTCGTGGACAACCTCCCCAGGAGTCTTCAAAAACCTGAAATACATTTTTGTGACTTTAAAGGCACGTCCAAAGCCAGCCCCAAACCAGGCTGTAAATGCTGGAGCCTTTGCCCTCAACAAGGCCAGTTTGGACTGGGCTTGGAGCAACATGGGAGAGTGGAAGGTGTCCCTGCCTGTGGCAGAGGGTGGAATGAGATGAGCTTTAAGGTCTCTTCCAACCCAAACCCTTCACTGATTCTGTGATCAGCTGAGCTCTGGAGTTCAGAGGGGATTTGCCATCCTTGGGCTTTCCTGAGGATCCCAGGAAGCACTGAGGTCCCAGCTGGCACAGGACAGAGCCTGGACACAAACCCACCAGGGTATGTGCAGGGGAGAATGTTGCTGGATGAAGCAGCTGCCAACATCTAGAGCTCATCACCTTTCCATGCCCCATCCATGCTGTCCCAGGCAGCTCATTTCTCCGTTCTGCTTCACCTCACCTGAACAACAGCTTCTGCCCTGGCTCCTTTTTGATGATGTTGAGTTTGTAGTAGTGTCTGAGCGCTCGTGACATCTTCTCATAGGTCATGTTCATCCGGTTCTGGAAGGAGAAGAGAATTGTGAGGTGTCGAGCCAAAGCGAGCAACAACTCTTGGTTTGGGTCTGTGTGCAGCAGGGCCACACTTGGGACATTTGAGGTGGTTTGGGGCATTGTGGGTCCCTAACACAGACTGGCTTCATGGTTTGCTTTCCAAGGGATGAGAAAGTCCCTCTTTAACCACCAGGCCAGCATTTCATACTAACCCAGCACCCCCTGTGTCCCCCTCCCCAGCCCCTGCGCCACCAGCTCTAGGGAACAGGTCATGAAAGGGACATGCAGAAGCCCAGGGATGACAAATTCGCTCTCAGTTGCATTTACCTTGTGGTTGCCCCAGAGCTGGGCGAGCCCGTTTGGGCTGACGATGCGGAAGACCTTGGCTTCCCTGTCCTCCCACCTGATGTAGGGCTCGTAGCGGCGGTCGGACAGGAGCTGGTACACGTATTCCCACAGCAGCCTGCAGTCTGAGCACGGGGGCAGGGGTGGTCACAGAGCTCCCACTGTGCTCCAGAGAGGCTGGCTCAGCAGCAGCATTGCACATTTAGCAGCAACAATAAATATGAGAATAACCCAGAGCTCACGCACGGCGCTTTTAGTGCGAGATCTCAGAGCAGCTGCAATTTTTCAGGTGGGGAAACTGAGGTGGAAAAGCGTGGAAGGAAGGGAAGGGAGACAGATGGGCAGACAGGACAAAGCACCGTCTCATTTCCCCAAGGAAAAAGGCTATAAATTCATAATTACCTGCAATTTTCCCATCCACTGGGGCCGACAGGGTAGCAGGAAAAGAGCAGATGGCACCTGGCCTACAGCTACTCTCTGAGCTGTGGTGGGAGAGGTTCAGTGGCTGGCTGTGGCTGTGGAACAGGGGCTGCTCTGCACAGCCCAGCCACGAGGAGACAACTGGGGCAGCCTCAGCACTGCAGTCTGCACCTGCAAAAAAACCCTAATAAGCACCCTGGGCAGGTCCCAGACCTTGCAAAGGGACAGCCCAGGGTGGTTATCAGCCTGGGAACAGCCAGAGGAGAAGGAAGGTGCTGAGGAAAGCCTGGGATTTTCCTAAGGCTGGAGCAGCAAAAAGTCCAGGACAGTTAGAGGAGATGCCAGGTAGGGTAAGGGTCAGATGCAGAAGGAAAACTGGAATAGGACAGTGCCTCAGAGCACAGACACTGCCTGGTAAATTGTTGTGAGGACTCAATATGTTAATTACCTTGAACATACGAAGCAGCAGAAGAGCCCAGAAAAGTGCTCCCAGATCCACCTCCGCACACATCCAGCCTCTGGCCCCAATCCAACCCCACCCTAACTCCTACCTGGGCCCCCCAAGGGCACAAAGAAGCCTCACTGGCCCCCACCAATCTCACCTGAGCCCTCTCTCCACCCCACCCACTGAAGCTCTGTGTAAGCTCAGCCCCAGCTCCTCAGCCCTTCCCCAGCTATGTTGCAGGACTTGTCTCCAGCAGGACTGTGCCTCTGCCTGCCCCTGACCCTCCCTGATCCAAATCTCAATCTGCAGACAGACTTCTTAGGGAAGTCGTAGCCTTGCCAGTTTGCCACGGACCCTCTGGTGCTGCCTAGCCCTGCTTCTGACCTGCTTGCATCACTACAACCTTCCCAGATGAGCTGGACTTTGCTGGGCCTGGCTGCCTCTCTCAGGTGGTGTGGGATGGTTTCAGCAGGCTGAGCTCAAAGCCCCAGGTGTGTGCAAGCCCCTGGGGCTGCAGGCAGGTCCTGCCTGCTGGACACTGCCATTCTCCCAGGATGTTTTTCTCCCATCATACCTTCCTCTGTGCTTCTGGCTTTCCTGAAGGGCGAGTTCAGCAAGGGGCTGCACACCAGAGCTCTTCTCTGAGTCTTAATGAACTGGAGTATTTCATAAAGCACATCCCCTGCAGGGAAGGAAACTCTGCTCAGATAACTTTGGATAATGGTCCCTCTCAGGTAATGGTGCTGAAATTCTGAACTACAGAGTATGGGGTTCTTCCCCGTCCCAAAGTATTTGCAGTTCAGTTGGACCAAAGAAAGGAAGAGTTGTCCTCATCTCCAGCACAAAACCTGGTCTGCTGGGACCCCTGGAGCTCTCTCAGCAGAGCACACCTTGTGCTGGGATGATGCTGACAAACCCCTTGTCCTGGGTCTAACCTGAGCTCGGAGCTCGGTGTCTGAAGTCATCCTTGGTGAGGATGCACAAGGCTTTGCCGTTCATTTCAAACTTGCTCTCGTCAGTGGGCCGCAGGGAATATTCCTCCTCAGCCCATCGTAGCCAGTGGATCACATCATCCCTGCTCCACAGTGAGGGCTGGATTCCTGAAACCAGGAGCAGCCTCTGGAACAACTCCGTCTCTGTCTTCAAAACTGCTGAGGGGCAGGGTGAGGCTTCTTCTCCATCACCAAACTTTCCCTCTACATTAAGCCCTCATGGGTCAAAAACACCACAAAGAGAGAAAAGAAACCCTGACAAAGTCTTGTCCCCCGTGCCAGCAGGGGATGGTCCCTGGCTGGGATACCATGGCTGTACCACCCTGTCCCACCCCACAGGAACTCCTTTTTGAGCAGCATTGACCTTCATGTCTACTCACTCAGCATTGACCTTCATGTCTACTCACTCAGCCTCCCTGGAAGCCTGAAGATCTCCCCAGTGCTGATGGGTGAGAGCCTGGCCTGGGATGGGGGTGGTAACGACACTGCCACCACGGGGCTGGAAAAGCTGGTGGCCACTTTACCCTGGCAAAGAGACCAGATAAATCAGAGGGGAAAATGCCCAGCTCTGGTCCTGCCTTTGCTTTGGAGATGCCTCCACCTGCTCCAGTATTTCCTATCTTGTTTCTCATAGTGATGTGACGTGATGTGCCGTCTGCAGCTCTTCCTCACGCTTTTCCTCATCCCAGCACCGGGATGAATCCCTGGTTGCCCAAGTCAGCATTAGCAGCCAAAGATCCCTCTCTTCCTCCAGTTCTTCAGCAGAGGAACCTGCCCTCATTCAGGCTCTGCCTGGGGGTTATCCATCCCCACTCCCCACGGCTGCAGGGAAGTAGAAGATGGAGCTAAGACAGGCAGAGCCTGCAGTGCCTGTGCTGGCTCCCTGTTCCTACACGATCCTCTGATGTTCCACGGATGCTCAAGGTTTTAGGAGAGCACTTAGTTCTTTAGAGCTGTGAAAATAAAGCTGGCAATAGTGCATTGATTTTGTCTTGCAAACACCATATGGAGAGGTCTCTCACTCTATCCCCAGTGATCATTTGGGCATAAGTGGAAACGGCCGTCCCATGGTTTAGGGAGATGCAAGCTCCTCTTGCCCACTGTCCAGGGAATTCTGGCCCCTCAAGAATTATTTTCCCCCTCAGCCAGGGCATGTGAGCCAGAAGGAGCTCAGATCCTGCTTCCAGCTACATCTAGATCTTGAAATATTACTGGCAGCCAAGCAGATAATGTTTCCCCTTAAAAACCTATTAATGTGAATCCCAGCAATTTCTCGGCTTCACTCACTGGAAAATTAACAATTTTGCTGTCAAATGGTATTTTCTGCAGCACTAACTCTGAGCACTTCAGGCTCAGGCAGGCTTTTGCAGGTGATTTAGAGCAACCACCCCTTGACTGTGTGTGAGGGCAGAGGAGTTGAGCCCTCTGAAAATGAGGGGTGAGGAGACGGGAGTTGGACGCATCTTAAATGCAAAAATCAAAAAAAAAAATCTCTCAAAATCAGGAGAACAGAGACAGAAGCAATACAGGGCATGACTCCAGGGAAAAATGCTTCCCTAGGAGTTACAGCACAAGGAAGGCAGCAGGCTGGTGAGGGGCTTTCTTCAGCAGAAGGACAATTTGGTGGTCACTGGCTGTCACTGGATTGGATTTAGCAAAGCAGGCAGCTACATGACACTGCATGAGGAGAACAGTGAGACTCCAGAATAAACTCTGAGCAGGCTTTGCAACAATGCAAACTGTCTTTCAGATTCACTCTAAGCAATAAGCTATGGGGAAAATAAAAGTGAAAGAAATTAGGAGTGTATTTTGTCTAGAACTATCTAAAAGTTATTTTAATTTTCTCCCATCAGTGTAACTCTCTTACGAACGAGTTTTACAGTAAAATCAGAACAAATCTGATATTTTTCTTGCTCCTAAAGATTTCTAGGCCTTGAGATACACTCTGAATTTTTATAATGTTATACTAATTTTATCTTCTTGGTTTTTACCCTGCTTAGCTGCTTTCAGACTTTTCTGAGATGGCTTTTCTTTGCTTCAAGAGGAAATACTGTCCTTGGGGGTGTTCAAGTGGGAACGTGAGAAAAAGGGGGGTGCAAAGGAACCCCCAGGCGTGTGAGAGCAGCCTTTTGCTCAGAACCAAAGGAGGGGAACAGGCTGCGGGCTTTGTTTGGAGGTGGGGTAGGGGGTCACCCCCAGGGCATGAACTTCCAGCCCTAAGTGAGGAGGAGAAATCCCGAGGGGGGTCCGGGCAGGGCGGCTCCTACCTGCATGGCCGGTGGCGGTGGGCGGCCGCTCCCCGCCCCGCTGCGAGCCCGAGCCCGCCGCCGCGTCCGGAGCGCTCAGGTCCCGTCCCCGCGGCGCGATCCTCGCGGAAAAACGAAATCGAAACGAGCCGGAGCCCCGGGAGGCCGGAGAGCGCCGGGGGCAGCGCCCGGGGCCGGGTCGTGTTCCCCCCGCCCCTGCCGGGGCCGTGAGCCCGCGGCTCGCCCCGCTCCGCCCGGTACCGGCGCAGCACCGGGACACCTCCTTCTGGCGGGCCGGAGCACGGAGGGGTCCCGGGACACGCCGGGAGCAGCTCCGGTACCGGCGTTCATCCTTCTTCTCCGCCGGGGCGCCGGGGGAAGGGGGGAAGCTGCGCGCCGGTCCCGGAGCAGCGGGAGGTGGGAGCACACCTGGACGGTGCCCACCTGGCCCCCGCACACCCTGGGGTGTGTAGACACGCGGTGTGCGGTTCTGCGGGTGACTGGGAGGGGCTGGGAGGGGATTGGATGGGCTTGGAAGGGACTGGGAGGGACAAAAGTACAGTTTTAGGAACAAAAGGGGCACTGGGAGGGGACTGGGAGCGACTGGGAGGGTAATGGGATAGACTGGGAGTGATTGGAATAGACTTGGAGGGCACTGGGATAGACTGGGATTAGCTGGGAGTGACTGGGATAGATTTGGAGGGAGTTGAATGGGATTTGGGAGGCACTGGACAGGACTGGGAAGGACTGCGGGCACTTT
>VXBQ01000071.1:1171-19437 GCA_013400175.1 Phainopepla nitens
GAGCTTGTTGATGGGGATGACATTAGCCTTCTTCTAGTTTTCTGAGACATTCTCCACTCTCCCTAACTTCTCAAAGGCCATGAAGAATGTCCTCACAATGATATTAATCATCTTGTAATGCTCTAGGATAGGCATCTTTAGGGTTCGTCAATGTGTAGGGATCAGGCTCCTGCAACGTCTCACACATCAACTCTTTCACCTCTGATGGCAGGGGTTTTTTTGTACCAATCTAGACAGCTGTTCCCAAGGCCAGGGGCCCAGCAGCACTGGTAAAGGCAGAGGAAAAGGAAGTTTTGAAAAACACATCCTGTTCAGTATTGCTGGTGAATAATTCACTCTCCTGCTCAACAGCAGATCAGTATTTTCCTTCTGTTCCTCCTTGTTGCTTATGTACTTGAAGAACATTTGCTTGTTTTGACATCTCTGGCCAATTTTAATTTGAGGTCAGCTTTTGCTTTTCTAACTGCACCTCTGCACAAGCTGGAAATGTCCACTTCTCCATATCTCTTATGTTTTCTTCTGGTTTTGAGTAGGCTCAAGAGCTCACAATTAAGCCAAAGGGTCTCTTGCTCCACTTAGCTCCCTTGACCATCAGAGGTGATGAGCTGTCTTTGTGTTTATCAAAGAGCATTCTCAAAAAAATACCAGCAGAACTACTTGCAAGCTCTGTTAGCCCACATGGAAGCTTTCCATGAAATTCCTCCCAGCTGAGCTCTGGGTGGCATCAAGTTTGCTCTTCTAAAATGTTTGTGCTAGTACTAACCTTCTGTACCTGGCTGAATTCCAAAGTCCTCAATATTGTGATCACCTCAGCCTAGGATATCACTAACCAGGATATTACAAAGCAGGTTTTTTTTTTTCCTTTGTAAGTAGCAAGTCTAGAAGCATCTCAGTCCAGGCTGGCACATTCAACATTTTCATGAGGAAGCAGTCCTCTATACATGCTGAGAACTTCATGGATGACATACAAGTTACTCTATCATTCTCCCAGCAATGTCTGGGTAGTTGAACTCACCCTTAAGTACCAGGTTCTGTTGATGAATCTTGCTTAAGAAACATCATATAGCCATCCATCCCAGTTCTCCAGTCAAGTGAGTTGTCCCACCATGTTTCAGTTGTTCCTAAGATATAATTACTTTCAGACAAGGTGCAGAGCTCCAATTCCTTGTATTTGCTCCCCAGGCTGTGTACATGCTTACACATATACTTGAGGTGGTTGGTCTTCTGATTTTCACCTTGGGAGCCAGCTAAGGAGCATTTCTCACTGCTCTGGTAACTGCCTTACTCCCAGTTGGTTGCAATGTGTGAGCATTGCCACTTTGGACCATGCCTCACTTCTGTACTTTGGAAGTGCTTCTTAGCACATCTTCATCTTAGATGAAGATCTTAGGTCATTTAACTTCTTACAGCTTTTAACATATGAAGTTAAGCAATTATTTCTCACAGTTTTCAGACTTTACTTGTGAGTTTTTAAACCTGGTGTTTTTCCTTAATGTTTACAGTAAGGTGCAAATCTGTTTGTGCATTCATAATAATATCCATGTAGCTAATGGTGAACAAACTTGATTTTGAATAGGAGACTGTCAAATTTGCAAACATTTCACTCCAGTATCAAATTTGCAAACATTTCCCTCCTGTACCACAAAAATGATCTAGTGTATAATAACTTCAAAGTTTACTCTATGTTATATATAAATTCTCCTTGAGTGAAAAAAGTCTGATTATGATGATGACCACATTAACATTTATTAGATGGCTTGCCTTAGAAAGTCCAAGCAAATTAATAGTTTAAAGTTCCAAATAATCTCCCCCTCCATTTATTGTGATACTTAGAGGAGTTAAATGCAAATTTATTGCTTCAAAATAAAAAAAAAAATTGAACTAATTGACGGTTTTCTGAAGAGAGGGCACTGCATTTAAGAAAGTGAAGAAGACAGTTTCCAAGCAACTATGTTCAGCCTACATACATCGTCTATTCATAATCCATAGCACAGTACAGGAAATGACAGGCTGTCACTACAGAAGAGAGAAGTGCTGAATTATGCCAGTTCTTTGCTGTGCTACCTCCTACAGGAGAGAAAGCAATTATATCCTACATACATCGATTAGGTCAAATAACTAAATAACTGCAGTAAGTTTGAAATATTTGAATGTCTCAGAGCAGTCACATAATGCAGTGTTGAATGCTTCCAAAAATACAGCAAATTACCTCTAAAGTATTAGTACCAGATAGGTTGGACAAACATCTCTTGCATAGCTGTCTGGGTGAAGACAAGACTGAATTCCCCCAGAGTTTTAGAGGTAGAATTAGCATTTCAGTTTGGCCCATCAATGTTGTAATTTACAAGTCATTGTCCTGATCCTGCAATTATATAAAAGGTTTGGGCAGATTGTTGTGACAGCATGAAACACTGTTAACTTCACTGAGGCTCTGCATGCATGCAACCTTCAGTGCACACACAGTAAAATCGAGGACTAGGGCCCATGATGACCTTTGCNCTCGGTCAGGGAGAGGATAAAGAGGTGAGAGAAGGCTCTTCAGTACGAGGTTCCAGTAGAGCTACAGAACTGAAGGAGTTCGGGAGCCAAAGAGCCCCAAGTACTGGTGTGCAGGGGGTTAAATGCAGTTCGAAATCGATGGGAGGGTACAAAAAACTAACCAACAGAGGATTCNTGCTAGGCTTCTAATAAATGAAATCATAGCACTTTCCCGAATACATAACATAATTGAAGCCTAAATTAATTCAATAAGAATTCTGTCATTAACTTCTATGACAGTTCTTAAATTTCTTCATAATCTTTATGCCTAAAAGAACCATGAGGACAGGACACATCTACTTTCAAAATCAAGTTGGAAAAAATAAATAAGAAAAATCTTGAAAGCTGATGTTGCTGCAATTTTATCAGTATGGGTGGGATAAAAAGAACCAATTCCGATGCTGCAAAAATGATATGTACTCAGGCAGCATGTTTCTAACCATCAGCAGCAAACAGACACTCTGAAACAGACTTTTTTGTACAAACACTTCATTTTATTTTATTTTTCCTCTGTTTTCCCAAATAGATTCTTCTTGTCTAGATCAAAACTAAGTAAGAAATCCTGATGCGGTCCTCCAGAGCCCTGCCTAGCTCAGATTTTCCTCCAGCGCTGCGCCAGGAGTGGGGAGCAGCTCTGGCAGGTGGACCCCAGAAGCTGAACCTTTAGAGCTGCCTGCTCTACTGAGGAGTCACTCGGTCAGGGAGAGGATAAAGAGGTGAGAGAAGGNTTACATTGAGGGACAGCTTGTTGGGGGTGGATACCATTCAGGGAGAAACCATGGGGAACAAAAGCCGGGGAGAACACCAGAATGAACCATTATGATTTTGCAGAGATGGGACAGAAAATAATTATAAATCGCAACAAAATACAAAAATAGTTTATTAGTTTGTGATTGAAGGAAAAAAATACATGCACTCTCTTCTGTATTAAAGAAAACCCACAAAAACCCCATGGCTAAATAATTAGCAAGATAATGAAACGAGAACATCAGTGTCTGTTCATCTTCATAGCATGGACTTCACTCCTGGTTTTCATTTACTTTTTCCTTCTCTGACTGCAGGAAAAAAAATCTTTACAGCATATTTACTTCAATCCCCATATAGGCCATTTACTTTAGTTGCACTTGATGATCTTTCCACACCAGAATAGTCTGTGATTCTGTGATTCTTATCACACCTTAACACACCAACATTCATGCAAGTCTGTCCAGACAGAAAAAATCTTACCCCTCTTGAACTGTCGGAATAGAGTACCTGCAAAAAGATGTACTGAGATGTACAGATCCCATATGAAATACAGGTTGTGTAAACATCACTATTCAAGGGGTTAGAGAAAGGCCAGAAATATGGGATCTGTTTAGAGGAGGAACAGAACATTTACTCCAACTGTTTGCACAGAAAATCTTTTTTATTCCCAGGTGGAAATAAAAGCTGCTTCCCAGAACTCCACAAAATGCTGATCACCGGCTTAGGTCAGGCATAGGGAAAAGGCATCTTCTTGGACCTGCACTTTGTTCCAAATACCATGACCTGAAAGCAACTGAAATCTACTTGTCATGAATATTGGGAATGTTAAATAAATCTTCCAAGGCTAACAGTTCAGACTAGGAGGATCTGGGGAGAGGAGTTCAACTGTATAACGAAGCATTACTTTTTGTGGGGCTTCTGAATTAGTTGCTAATAGCAAATTATTTAATTTTACCAATTTACTAGTGATTATGTTTTTCTGGAGCTAGCAGAATTCATCATTTACACATACAATGACATCTACTATATGCTTCTTTTAATGTACTAACAATCTACAAGACAGAAGATTAATCCCTAAAAGTAGATCTGATAAATATCTGGTTTAATTGCAAACTTTTATCTGAGTCATCATAGATCATGAAAGCAAACAACTACAGTAGTTTTAATCACCCTTGTCATCAAAACCACAGATGTCTCAAATTTTTGCTTGAGCCATTGACAAATAACGGAAAGTGAATGACGATAAATGAATGACAATGTGCTTTTTCTTGCAAAGCAAAGGACTAGATTCTAGGGAGAGAGGAATGTAAGGGAAAGGCAGTGGAAACAACAGAGGCTGCATGTTCAAAAGTTGCAATAAATGATAAGGATGGTCAGTAACCATTGATCAGAAGACTAGAAATGGATTAACAAGATAAAGAAACCACCAACTCCTCATGCACAAAAAATCCTATCTACTTTTTTTGTATAATTTTTGAGATTGAGTCCACTTCAGAAATTTTTAAAGAAAATAAACCTACTTTAAAATCTTTCATGTCGTGCAAAACTGTTTTCAGTCTTTCACTTTAGTGGCACTGCTTCATGGTCAGCTCCTTATTATAGGCATTAAATAGATATGACGTGTATATTACACAAAGTGGGACACAGTCCATGTCCTGGAATGCCTCATTCATGTTCAGTTTCATTAACTGATTGTACAGATTATCCTGGCTACCCTGAGGATGCCAAAATGATGCTCCTCAGCAGAAATACTTAAAACAGAGAGATTTTGACAAGTTTTGCCTTTAACCTAGACAGTTGCAATTTTTTGCTACTTAGGGTTGTGACTAGGAGTATTCAAGGAGAATGTTCTGAGTTAGTTCAGCTAAAGTTCCATTATGATAAACAAATGGCTACTGTGTTTGTTGTTCTTCTATCACCCATAAATCGTCAATTTAAATAGAACAGAAAGACTTTTTCTTAAGTATCAAAATATCTTTAAAACTAGTCGGAGTTCTTTTGCACACAAATTGCATAAAATTGAATTTCTTATATTTACAGAGACAGATATGTATCCCAATAGAAAACATATGGGCAACAGCTGGTGCTGTGGAATGACCTGCAGAATAAATGTGTTCAAGCATTTCTTTAAATAGTGGAAAAATTCAGAAGGTGTACAAAGAGCCTTAAAAAAAAAAAAAGCCATAGCAAGAGCAAACAGCAGGAAATGTCTTCATTCTCTGTTTTCATTATTATTTTTTAAGTTAGTACAGATTTACTACTGCTGAGAAAGTATTTTTTTCTAATTAGAGATGAGCTAGCAGAGTGAATCAATAACAGCTGTCGCAGTCAGTCTTATGTTGTCAGCCCAGGCAGTGAACTGGAGAAAAAAGATAAAACAAAAGATCCTGGAAAGTATCTTCCCTGCTTTTCTTTTTTAAGTTTCCGAACAACATTTTTGTAGGGAAAAAAATGCATTACTAAGTTCAATATTAAGCTTGTCTTCCCACTCTGAATCTGGGGCTGGAGACAAATTGAGCATTAAGCATAATGCTTTTCAGAGCATTAGGTCTCCAGCTTAGAGTTTATTTCAATTGACTTGCAGGGAATCCATTTTATCGATAGACTCCTGAAGGCTAATAGTCCCAGATGGAGCTTGGGATTTCTCCAACATATAATGCAGACTAGAAGATTCATAGAATTGGTTTCTCCCACATTCCCCTTCTCCAGCTTGTTCTGCAAATCTTGGAACTCTGCAGAAGTAGAACTCAAAAGCAGACTGTATGATTAGACTAATCTGAGGGATCACACATATGAGAGAAAGAAATATATTATATACTTAAATCCTCACAGCTTCGCAGATTTTGTATGAATAATAAGCAGATATAATAAGCATAAATAATGTTTTAATATGACAGCTTCCTAACAGTTTTATTTTTAGTATCATGGCAATTCTTGAAAAAAGTTAAGAGCAATCCAACAATTAGATGTGCTACAAAAATCTATGTATTTCTTTTAGTACTGTGAATGCTGTCCTAGTATAAAACCCAACAGAATATCAAACTCTCCAAAACTTGAAAGAAGTTGACTATCTTCAATACCTGAGGAAAACCGTCAGAGAAAGTTGAGTAAAATATAGTAGCAGTTACAATGTTGAATCTCTCACAATCATGCAAACTAGGGGAGTGGAGAGGTTTTTTTACAAGACTGTTACAAATAAACAAACAAACATTTTCCAATTTCTTCTCTAATATGAACTGGTTTTGTTCCTCTTCATATGGAAGTGGAGACATAATTGTCTGTGATCTGCTTCTTGTCTAAAAACATATGCTGAAGGTGGTCTTCAGTTCCCTCTCCATCCAAGCCAGACTCCAGCCAAGCTTAATACACCATTAGAACTAGAAGCATGAAACTAGGCCCACACAGGAACTTCCAGAGTGATACAAAACTTTTTCCCATAACATGCTGGACTGGAATGTAAATGACAAGAAGGGATTCACAGAAAGACAAAAGCATTCCTTACAAGTGGTCACTATACATTCTCCCTACTAGATTCACACTAATCCTTTAATAAGAAGCCCTTATTATGAGATGTGCCTCTTCCCTCCTATAGGTTTGTTAATGTCACATTATTTAAAGGTCAATCAGTCATCTAAAATGCAACATAATACACAGGAATAAGGCTGCACAGTGTCTCTTTGGGAGGCATACACTCCTTTGTGCACAGAAATTAGATGTAAGGTCTGCCATCTTTTAAAGTACAAAACATTTTTCCAGCCAATTTAATCATAGGATATTACTCATTTGCTCAAGAGTATGAAAAACAATGCTACTGTCAAAATAATGAATAATAAAATATGGAACTATGACCAAAAAATTGAAATATCCAGTTTTTTGGATGGACTTGGGATAATTCAAAAGAAGACCACACTAAATGTGCAGAACATGTGCATTCGCAAGTGATGCTTGTCTACACGTAGCGTTTTGCAGTCTCAATCCACATTGGGGCAATACTCAGGCACATGTCACTTGTCAAGTTCTTCCTGCTTTATTCCCTTGTTCTGAAAGGAGGCCTACATGCAAGGGCTGGCTTGAAGAGAACTGTACTATTTACTATCTTGTGAGCAGAAAATTGGGACCTCTGCCATTACATGGTGTAACAGAAGATTCAGGCACAGGTCACAATGCCATAATGTCAGGCACAGAACACAGGGTCATCTTTAAGTACGCAGTTTAAGAATACTTCTCTCCAAAGAATACTACAAAACCATAAAAGTTAAAGATATCCAACCTTTTTTATCAAATCTAACTTTCTTCTAGATGTTTCATGAACAGATAATAACTCTAAAAATATGATGGAGAAGAGTAGTATATCATTACTGCTTTATCTTAAAATCTCCAATATTGACATGGACTAAATTAATAGCTTATTTGCTAAGGCATTTCATAGTTCTCAATACATATGAACATTTCTGAAAAGAGTGGAGGTAGGAGGGAGTCTTGTAACTTTTGTGACAAGTTGGTTAAAAATCTTTTGTGGCAGAACTTCATTTATGTCATAGGAAGGATAAATTTGGTTTGCTACACTCTTTCCTTTGGGTGAAGTGTTCCACTCAGAATTTTAAAATGCGTTTTCCCAGTTTGTGTCTCCATGAAGGCCTGAGCCTCAGGCTGAATCAGGTTAGCTTGTTTCACCTCTAAGGACTATATAAACACACTTAAAACCAGTACAAGTAACATGACAATTAAACGAACAAGACATTTGCTTGGTAGAAAGAAAAGCAAAATACAATTTGTGATATTGCTTGTAAAAATATAGGCATTGTGCAAAGGGATATATCACAGACAGAAGAAATACACACTACTAGGCCTGAAAAACATTATAACATTCCATAGGTCATATTGGGTTTTTTTTCCTAGTAGATTTGCCAGCAGATTCTGGTGTGGGTTTTTTTTTTTTTTTTTGCAGGATTGCAGACATTTAGCAGCTTTGCCCACATTTTCATTGTGATCCAGAAAAAAAAATATCCTAAACATTGTAATATTTTTTTTTATTGTTGTTAGATAAGGAAGAGCTATGGAAAAGAAAGGCAGCCCAAGTTTTACTCAGACTTTATATGTAATGGTCAAAGAATGTCAGGAGAAGAAATGTAGACCAAAAAAATGTGGACCTGTTAAAAAAAGAGTATGTCATGCAATGTAATTTTCTCCTCTGCTAGAGGAATCTTATGTCATTAGTCAGTACAAGGATGATAGTTATAATACATTTTCTAACACTCAAGAAAAGAATACAATTTACAGTGATGGTCTTTTCCAAGTTACTCTGCAAGACAGTCAGAATTTCCCCAAGGGGGAAAAAAGAATTTAATTATGCAGCAGGTAAATATTTTGGTTCTTGTCAGTAGGATACTGTATTAATCAAATTTCCACGGAAAACACTACATATTCTGAATATTTCAAATGTTGAGTCCATGTAAACCAATTTTTATTTTATCTATATCCTGACTAATGAAGTCAATCCAACATGTCTGAAAAAATGGCTCATAAAAATTTAGACAGCAAAATAGAAAAAGAAGAGCCTGGTTTTTAAAATTTGGACACACCAAAGAACTATCAATCCAAACCAAGTTTAGAGCATAATCTTACCAAAGCTACACTGTGAACACAAAGTATTTCTGAAAATTAATACATACTAATGGATCTGACCAGTCCAATACTAGTGCACCTTTACAGAAGACAAAAAGAATAATACTGGGAATTGGAGAATAATTGTCTGTAACATAAAAGAGAGACATGTTTGAAAAGGACAGAAGCAGAATCATATGGCTGCAGAGAACTGGATGACAAAGGCAGTACTTTCACAAATACATGCTGGTTTTACTATAGGTGCATCATTACATGGATGTTTTTGGACCATGCATTTCATTTTACAATTCATTTAATTGCTTCAGCCAAGAAATCGTCACTTAGTTGGCTTCATACACTGCAGAACCCAACAAAGCCAATTTTGAGAAGACAACTGGGCCTCAACAAGAAGTTTTGTTTTCAACAGCTATTTGTAGCAAAAACATTAGACCGTCGGTTACAATGTTAATTTGATCAAAAAGTGTCTGACAGCTTCATTGAAAACCCAAGAAACAAACAAGTTAATTCCTATGCAATGTCACCACAAAGCTTGATTTCTCAACTCTAGTATTACAGTTATCTTTAGTTAATATTCTGTTTCCATATCCCTTGTATCAGAGAAAGAAAAAAAAAAAAAACCTGCATTACAGGACTGAGCTTCACACAATAAAAAATGGTTTATGGATGGATTTCAAACACCAGTAATACCCCACAAAAAGCGGAAAGCAGCAGCACCTGGAATACTGTTATTTCACCACACCATTTCATCTGTCATTTAAAGCAAAAATAATCTCTTGGTGTACCTACTATTTTTTTTCCCCTTCTTACCTGTTTCTCCACATCAGGAATGTCAGAGTTTCAGTAAGAAAATAAACCTGTAAGAAATACTCTCTATTATAATTCAAGGCTTTAAGAAATCCCTTTCAGATGCCTTTACAGAAGTAGAAATGCTGACTAAGAGTTGCATAAAAGGTTCATGTATGTCAGTATTAAGAAGAAAAAACTAAAACAGTATACTATTATCCTGCCCAGAATTTGGATGAAAAAGTCCTTCAATTATTACTGGCTATATTTTTCAATTCTTACCCATCACTTTTGTATTTTAACTAATCCTGTGACTATAAATGAAGAATTCCTTGTTAATCTTCTCCAATATCAACTGCAAATGTAGTCTTCCACCCCAAGTATGGAACAAGACTTCAAACAAAAAAGTATGTTGAACTTGAATGCTTATGAAATGAACAATCAGTTCCTTATCTTAATGTCTATAAATATTAAATGTTTTCTACTGGCATAAGATTCTCCACCAATATATTAAGTGAAGTTGCACAAATCCAAAAGTTGTCAAAAATGTCAATATGGCTGTAGTTTCATTGGCAAAATTAACATACCTGTAATTTTTAATGGACAGCCTTTGAAACTGTCCTACTTGACACTGTCATTTGATTTTCACACTGCCATGTCACATGATTCACACCTCTAAAGTCTGATTTTTGATGTTCCTCTTCATTTTCCCCTGATAAATGAAGAGCTGACTCGTGGCACTTCTATCTCCACTTTCTCATTCTGGGCCATCAAGCACGTAACTTCATCAAAAAACAAAGGAAGAATATATGTAGCTCCTTCTCTCTGAGAAGAACTGACAATTTGCTGCATTAGAATAAATTACAATCTAGGTAAAAAAGCATTTCATAGGTTTCTAGAAATATAAAATCAACAGATTATTAAAAATAGAAGTTTCAGGAGCAAAAGAGATTGAGGATTACCTCACACAAAGTTATGGGGAACACCTTTATGAAGAAAATTCCAGGCTCCATTATGTTTCAAAGTGCGTGTATGTGTGTGTGAGGGTACATGCATGCATGCAAGATTAATTCCTGAACAGCAAATGGCAGGGAAAGAAAACAGCTTTTGTCCCCTGAAGCTGGCTCCCGCTGTTGCAATCAGCACAGGCTTTCATAACACACATGAGTATATAAACACACTGCTGGAGAAAACCTTTTAGCACTCTTGATCCTTCTTTAGATTTTCAACCAAAAATAAGTGAGAACTGAGGAGGGGAATAGAGGGAAAGACTGGAGGCCTAAATTAACATTTTGTTTGCAGTTTTTCCCAAATCATGTTTCTCCCAGTCGAAAATAGTGGTGATTTATTGCCAATAGAAACAAAACTGCTGCTTCTGACACATTTTATGGATCTGACCTCAGGTATTAGCCCACAAGAGAAACAAAGAATACCCTGAATACATAAGTAGTAGCTATTCGGAGATTTCTTATTTTACGAGAAATCCTTGCTTACTGTAAAGCTGGCTTAATTTCTTTTATGGCTGTTCCTACAGTGTAGGGGAACATAAGGCAGCATTTTAAAGTCTGGATATCAAAAGTATATGGCTGGAAAGCTCATGTCCCTTAGTAACACACTATATTCCAGCTGTCAATAGCAGATTCATAGTGGTTGCTGTAGCTCGACTCAACTTGGAACCACAGCACTTCCTCAGGCAGATCACAAGGTAAGTGAGGAACTGGGTATCCTGAGAGTAGAGACAGACAAAGTGTCTCACAGTCACCTTTCAGCCAGGTGTTCAGAACACAAACAGAAGGGTCGACTACCTGGTTCAGTATTTATGAAGTAAAATGTAATTGTATATGAGTACGCACAAATTTCTTGACAATATGGCATAGTGCAACTCTTCTATACCTCCTGTATTTCCTGATATTAAAGGGCTCAATGTAGTTATTTGTATGGTTTACAGTGCTTCATACTTACAGGAACTGTCAGAGGGTTTGTGATTGAGTTATTTAGATATGTACTCTTTCAAAGGTTATATTTGGGGTTCATCATCCAGACTTCAATCAGCAGCATCACATGGCACCAGAAGTGAGGTGCCTAACCCTGTAGTTAATTTCACTGAGTATAGAGGAAAATCAAAATTATCTCTTTTCTGTGTACATGCTTCCACAGAAAAACTTTTAAAAGAGTAAAAGCCTCTAAAGCAAGGAAAAAAGAATGGAGGTCTCCGGTGCTTATGCAAACTTCATCCCAGCATTTGTATGAAAATAATCTATTACATTTCTGTTCTCCAGTTTCTTACATAGAGTTCCTATCCCAATTCACAGTAAATTATTTATATACATTAAGCGATTGTCTATTTGGTTTAATCTACATCAGCTGGTGCAAGACACTAAATTTATTATATACCATTCCACTCCAGCATTTTTTGATGTCCAAACTAGTATCAGTTATCTGTTTTGGGTTTTTTTCAGTGAAGTCATTAGTTTAAAATCTAAGTGCTTCACATCAATTATGGTCTCAGTTCAGGTGCCTAGACATTGATATCTAGCACTATGCTATAGAACATATGAGAGACCTACACAATGCTGTCATATAACAACACTCTACCTACTTGACTTGCCTGATTGCAGAGCATGTTTCACAGTTATGAATAATCCGATGTAAGGCTCCAAAATCTGCTCAATAAGACTCATGAAAGAGCTTAGGGGTTTTTATATACTCTGAGTTAGAAGCAAGGGAAAAATACCCACAAAATGTTCTCAAGGGGTCAAGACAACAAAAAGCTTTACTGGCAGCTTCTGAAAATCAGAAAACATTGGCAAAAGTTCAGAGCAGCATTTAATCAACATAGAACATTTCCCAAAGCATTAACTTAACCCATTCAACTTAGCAAACTCCAAGTCCATCTGATTTTACATTGCTTAAAACTTCTAAAAGAGGCTTAGAAGAAGGAGGAGGAGGAATAGAAGGAAAGAAAGAGAGAAGAGATATAGAAAAGAACAAATATAGCTACCACTCCTGGTTTCATCAGTGTTCAGCTAGTAGAAATCCCAAGAGGAGATAGGGTCAAGATGTGTGCGTGCCTCATGTTCTGCGTTAAGCATACTTTGGCTTTCTTGGATCTGGGGGGAAGATCATCTGTGCCCGCTGGGGGAAGGTCATCTGGCCACTGCTGGACTAGATTGGAGCTCCCAGGGCAGGTGTGGAGCAATGCCTCCAGCGTGCCATAGGTTGGCAGCCACTGCAGGGGTTGGGATAAAGGCCCCAGGGGGTGGGATGTGAGGAGCAGAGCGTCGTTTCACTAAGCAAGGCCCAGCTTGCCCCTTCTCCCCAAACACACATGAAATGTTTCAAGCTAGCAGTCATTCCAGCCTCTCACACTTGGGATATTGTGCCCATAGTTATGTCTACCCCTCAACTGCAATTGCATCTGTATGCTGCATCTCTTCCCTGATGACCACTGTGTCAAAATTAATTCACCCTTATGGTGCCAGTCTAGATCTACATGTGAGACCCTGACTTTTGCAGCTTGATCCACATATCCATTGTGAAGGTGCTCTTCAGCAACTGAACTCTTGGGTACATGTGCATCTACATGATGTACTTTTATAGCCAACTTCTCTAGCCATGCAGCAATGTCTTGCCACAATTCAGCAGCCCTGATGGATTTACTTTTGTGCTGCTAATTGGTCTTTTTCCATTATCCTAGCCACCCCTGCAGAGCATTTGCCACCATCCACAAGTCACTGTAGAGGTACTTGATCCATCTTGTCCCTTGGTAGCTTGTGTGACTTGTTGCATAGGACTGCATACTGCAGCTTTCTATTTTCAATGTATCCTTTACAATGTGGCAGGAAGCATGACTGAAGAGAGGATGTTTGTTACTTTTCATTCCCTGGTATCAGATTGCATGGACGGGCCTGTCACTTTTTTCTCCTCCTTTTCTGATAATCTGAAAATTTCACCATCAGGTCAATTTGTGATGATCTCCAAGATCTACGGGAAATCAGACCTCACTATGTGATCAGTGAGACCCACTAACTCCATGTAGCATTGGTGGCATGATGTGTGAAAAGGAACTGAACATCTAGCCCAGCACTGGCAGTCAGGGTGCCAAGAGGAGCTGTATTTCGGTATTAATCACTTCTGAAGCAGCCCAGACCCCTTCATAAGCTACCAGTATCTCTTTCTTAGTTGGTTTTCTTTTTTCCAGAAGAAATTAAGACTGTCAGTCTCCACTCTCCATCAGATTTACACATTGACCATATAGGACTATTAAAGGCTGAGGGAGTCTTGCTGATCACTTGTCTTGATTTAAAGACAGGTGTCTGCTAGGGAAGGCAGGAGCCTCCCTTGGAATGAGGAAGGTAACCCCTTCCCTTCAAATTATTATAATTTTTAAATTAAGGGGCTCTCAGGTAAAGATATTGGAATAAGAATAACAGTTCTTTACTAGTATGTATAACAAGGTAAACAAAACAACAATAACTATNTCAGGGCTGAGCCCTGGGAGTGCCAGTGAATTCTCTCCCACAGTGAGCGACAGCCTGGCCATCTTCCTCCGATGCCAAAGAGCGAGAGAGCTAGCAGCTGCCCCCGCCCTCCCTTGTACCTGCTCTCCTTCTCCCTGGGCCCAGACAAACTCTTTGTCTTCTCAAGCATCCAGTAAGTACCAGCAGTCAGGTTTCCCTGCAACTAATGGGAAAATTCTATAGGTAAGAAGGAACAAAAGGAAGGCCACCTAACCCCCAACACCGCTCCCTGGCTCTCCAGTTCACAAATCATCTCATGGAAAGGGGTCACACAATCTCAGTGAGTGCAGCATTGCCAAGAGTGCACTGTGATAGCAATCAGTATCTGCTGTTCTCCTATCCTCAGCAGTCTCACAGCAGAAAGGTCCTCTAAGAGACCAGTCAAAGTATCCAGCTGTCTAATTTTTTTCTCTCTCCACACCAGCTATTCCAAAAGCTGAAAATTGCACTTTTGGGTATTTGAAGTACCCTCTGCTGAAGAAATCTATGCCAAGGATGCACAGGAACTTTGGGTCAATCATAATGGTGTGGTTTTGCCATTTTTCCCTGGTCAGGCTCACTTCAGCTTCCAGTACAGTCAGCTTTTGGGATCCCCCTGTCACCCTAGAAATACAAATAGATTCTGGTCCTACATATCTTCATGGCATTAGGGTAGGTTGTGCCATCAGATCCACATAGTCCAATAGATCACATTGCCACTTTGCTCCACCTGGCTGGAGGCCGGGATCCTCTAGTTCTGCTTCTAGTACTTGTTGCTCACATCTTGTAAATATGAATTGGAGGTCCCTTCAAGAGGATCAGAAGTAACATTAGCCCTTCCATTCTGTCTGAGAACTTGCCCACTGGACACTGGATCAGCTTGTATCCCTGAAGAATTTCCTGTGGTGGTCATTTTCCCCCTCAGCTCATGTACCTGTGTTGCTGGGGCACAGGTGGGTTTTCCATCCCAGTTCATCGTATCCTCCTCATGGCCACACAGGTGAAACCACAGTGTGAACCTTATCTCTTGGCAGGGGAGAACTTGATCCCAATAGCACTCTGGTCTGTACTAGCAGGGCATAGGACATTTCTTCTCTAGTTTGCTCAAGCCTTTCAACACTCTCTGTAGTCTTGGACAGTCTCAACAGCTGAGGCACAGGTTGACAGGGAGGAAAAAAGATGATCTTCATATTATAAGAGTCGGGTAGTCATCTGAAGCACTATTTATTTTCTTTCTTTCAGCGCCAATGAGTTGGTGTACAGTGATGGCACACTCCATACAAATTTTGACACATGGATTTTGTACACTGGACCTCATCTGGATCTACACGGGACTGCTTGTTATTTAAATCCCTGTAGACTATGTTCAGCACAGTCAGTTCTCTTGTGCACTGGATACCTTACCTTTTTGCATGGCATTTCACCTGCTTGCATGCTCTACTAGATTATCCTTGATGGTACCTTTCCTTCAGGCTTGACAGGAGTCACCACCAGGGTCTGAGTTTCTGTCCTCTTCCCAATCCCCGTGTCAGTGCCCACATCCCAGGACAGAGATCCTGGTTGCCCAGCTTCACTGCCGTGTGGTTTCACATCGTGGGCTGCAATATCCCAGCACTGGACCAGGCAGGTCACCAGGGGCTCTCCTGACTGGTGGCTGAAATCTTGTTGTGTACCTCACAGCTCACCCAGGGTTAGAAATGGGGTGATTATCTCTGGCCCTGCCACTTCCTCCTGTTAGGAGGACCTTGCTTCCTCTTCATTCCTTCCTGTGTGAACTGATTTGATCTTCGATTTCTTCTTCTGATAGCAGGGGAATTTGTTCCTCTGGTTCAGTTGCAGTTTGAGTGGCCACGGTGCCTGGAGGTCTGCTTTCCTCCCTCTCCCCTGAGCGTGCTGTTTAGGGTCAAGCAGAGTCCAGGAAACAGTAGCCAGGGTCCAGCACACATCTGTTCTTGCTGGAGTTGCCACAGCATTCTCCTTGCAATTATTCTGTCATTTTGACAGTTTCTGTAGTTGGTCAGAGGTGAATTTGCAAACCACTGGAGCAGAGAATTTCCCCCAAAACTGATCCATTTTCTCCCACATTCCATTCCACTCATGACTACCCACCCTTTGGGCAGCTCTCTGAATAACCTTCCTAGAAATTTCTTCTGTAACTCTAAATATGGTGTGGACCATGAGGACACCACCCTGAGGAGGCCTGGCAGACCTAACAACATGAACATGCTTTCCTTAATATCCAAAGGGAATTCAAAATCCTCAAAAGCTGTTGTAACAGGCCCGAAGGAAGAAAAGGGAGTGAAAAGATGGGGAGCCTGTTTGCCTCCCAGGTTGGCTACAATTATTAATGAATTCCCAGATGTAGCACTCCAGGCCAGGGCAGGAGAGCAACACTGAATACACATTCAGTATATTCAGTGTTCTCATTGCCTTGGATGTTCATGCCATATCATGCCATAAACTGATGTCACACCGTACAGCAGCAGAACAATCCTGACCACTCTCACTGCTCTGGAAAAGATCCCCACAGGGTGCACATACAGGAATATATACAGGGTTATGTACCACACCCTCAGGAACAGACCAAGCAACAGTGGCTCCCTACCTAACAGAGCAAATGCTTGGATCAAATTTGTTTCCAATTCACTCTCATCAAATGTAATCTCAACCCTTTGTGCCTCACAGTGGGCACCAATTGAAGGCTGTCACCATTTAGGAGTGGCACTCCCTCATTTGCAGCTCCCCTTCTGCCCTCACTTGCTCTTCTTCCTGCTCTGGTGGGAGACACAAAAGACGGGGATTACAGGTTGAAATAAAATAAATTTACTGGAAACAGCAATGAGATAGGAAAACAAAAAGTAACAATAAGTTACCAAAACCAACAATATTAATAACAAAATTATACAAAAATAAGATGATTTAATGAAAAAAATACTCACGGACCAACCCAGCATGGCAGAACCCCAAGACAATGAACAAAATGGTGGACGGACCCTTGGCTCGCCACCTATTCGTTCCCAACCAAAAGGTGCACCCCACTCCTAGTCAGAAGCAAGAGTCCCTCTCTTTACACCCCCCAACAGTGATCAGGATGGTATAGAACAAAAACCTAGACATGCCTACAGAGCTCCAGGCTCTGTCCCCTCATGGCGAATGTTAACAATTAGAAAAAAATTAACCCAGTCCTGGCCAAAACCCAGGAAATTTCACAAAAAATAATATGAAATATTTCACTTCCATAGTAGACTGAGACCATGCTCATATGGTTTATGGAAGTACTTTCAGCTGATATTTTGGTCAATGACTGTCATGGTTTGACACTGGATCAATGCCAGCCACGCAGAAGAGTCACTCACTCACCCTCCTCTGCCACAGCTGGGCAGAGGAGAGAAAAAACAATTAACCAAGAGTTCACAAGTTGAGATAAGGACCAGGAGAAACACTTCAAGGGTAAAACAGGCTCACCTTAAGGTTGCAAAGTGAATTTATTACTAACAGAATCAGAGGAGAATAATGACAAGTAAAATAAACCCTCAAAATACCAATCCCTCCAACCCCTCCCTCCTCCCCACTGACAGAACAAGGAGACAGGGCGTGGGGATTTTGGTCAGTTCATCGCTGAAGGTTTTCTCCCACCTCTCAGGGAGAGGAGTCCTTCCCCTGTAAGACCATGGGGTCCCTCCCACGGGACACAGTTCTCCATGAACTTCCCAGCATGGTTCCAATCTCACGAGCTGCAGTCCTCCCAAAACTGCTGCAACGTGAGTCCCTCCCACAGGCAGGCAATCGTCCCAAAACTGCTGTGGCGTGGGTCACTCTTCCACGGGGTGCAGTCCTCCAAGGACAGGCTGCTCCAGCCTGCAGGCAGGGCCCTCTCTCTCCACTGGGTCTCCCACAGGACCACAGCTTCCTCCAGGCATCCACCCGCCCTGGTGTGGGCACCTCCCCCAGGGGCTGTGGGTGGATCTCTGCATCCCTATGGATCCCCAGGGGCTGTGGGTGGATCTCTGCATCCCTATGGATCCCCAGGGGCTGTGGGTGGATCTCTGCATCCCTATGGATCCCCAGGGGCTG
>VXBQ01000071.1:19500-43194 GCA_013400175.1 Phainopepla nitens
CTGCAGGGGCACTGCAGCTGCTTCACCATGGTCTCACCATGACCTGCAGAGGAATCTCAGCCCTGGTGCCTGGAGCACCTCCTCCCCTCCTCCACTGACCTTAGTGTCTCCATGTTGTTTCCTTCACATGTTCTCTCCTCCTTCTCTTCTCTAGGAGACTAAGAGCAAAACTTTGTGACTTTATTTTTATTTTCTCCTTAAATATGCCATCACAGAGGTGTCACCAGTCTCTCTCACTGGCACAGTTTTGGCCAGCAGCATGTCCATCCTCAGAGCCATCAGGGACTGGCTCTGCCAGACATGGTGGAAGCTTCCAGCAGCTTTTCACAGGAGCCACTTTGTGGTCTCCCTGCTACCAAAACCAGGCCATGCAAAACCAATGACCATGTTCAATTCTGTAGGCATCCATTCATTCATTCAATTTCCTATTCACAGCTATCTTAATCATATTTTCTGAGATATAAACCCCTATGTCCCTTGGCTTTCATAAAGTACTACCGCAGAGCAAATAAATGAACAGAACAGACTACAACTGTACGCTGCATAGCATATTTTTTTTTCTTTCTAGATCTTTTCTGTTTCACCCAAACACACACCAAGTATAGCTAGTTTCAAGTTGCTATCCAGTTTTCAATTAAACAAATTTGTTACACAAAGTAGGAAGAACAGGTCAAATAATTACTATGTCTATCTCACAGTCAAATAATGCTGCAAAACAAATGCCTTGAAATTAAAGCTTACATTTTAAAGGAGACTGTCTAAATATTTTTAGAAAATAGACTTTTTTTTTGTAATAGAATAAAGAATTGAATACCAACAATGAAAATATATTTCTTCACCAAATTTCTGTCTTCCCTCCATGCATACACTGCATGTTTCTGTATGGCTCCTCAGGAATAATAGATTGCTGGCAGATATTAAATTTTTTTAGAAAACACCAT
The DNA here is from genome assembly GCA_013400175.1 of Phainopepla nitens. Taxonomy (NCBI): domain Eukaryota; kingdom Metazoa; phylum Chordata; class Aves; order Passeriformes; family Bombycillidae; genus Phainopepla; species Phainopepla nitens. The sequence continues at coordinate 20,442 of VXBQ01000071.1, forward strand.
TTATTTAGGGAAGAAAAGAAGACATAAATACTGTAGTTTTGATTATATTTGTTTTTATAAAAAGAGAAATACCTATGGCAATTCACAATACATTATCTTCAGAAGCTCCTTTCTGTTCTCTAATAGCCAATACTGCTCAAAAAGGACTACAGCATTAATTCCAGACACTTCTGCCTTGTAAGGTATCCGTTACATTTGCATGAATCCCAGCAGAATAAGGCAGGAAAAGGACACCCAGGGAGTTCTCTTGACCAGTATTTTGCCATTCATCATCAGAGCTCTCCCTTGAAACTCACTGCAATTATTTTTCCATTCAAACATAAGTATTTTCTCTAGAATTTGAGAAGAGATTAAGGCTGGTTGTACAACCTTGCATGGATTTAGTGTCTGGAAGATTGAGGAAAAAGCAGCCTACAGGAAAGAACAAAGACCTCAACCTCCACTTTGCAAGTTTTGGACCTACCAAGATCGCTGAGACTGTAACACTTGAGGCTATTAACTACAGAACATGTTGGTATCATTAAAGCAAAACAACTAAAGATTTCAATTGTATATGACCAGCCCATTGAAACCAAACCTAACTTGTTCATTTCAAGTCAAATATAGGAATGAGCTGGGGCTAAAATGCTCATCAGATCAACCTTTCTATTCATACCTATTCATTCTATTTCATTCTTCTATACTGAAAACACATTAAAAACTACATAGGGCTGCAACTTTTATCTAGCATCCTTTATTACCGTATTTTTTATTTAACTTGAATCTGTCAATAAACTTATGATCTTATACCAGATTTATTACCTCCCTTGCAAAATTCAGTGGAGTTAGAGTAGACCAAAACAGGTTTGATCTGGCAGAAAAATACCAGGCTTTAAATCTAGAGAGACAACCTTTTAGATCACAATCTCCATTATCTCTGAAGTGAATTTGACAGGCTTTTATTTTTCTGTCTCCTCTTCACGGCATGCAGATTAGGTTGGTGATCAAGAACACTAAAGAGTTAATACAGGAATGGTTTTTTTCAGATACAGTTTTGAAAATCTACTCCTCCAGGGTGGGGTTTGTTTGGATGGGGGAGGGATGTTTTTTTCCTGTTTTTTTGACTGGGCAAATGAAACACTTGCTAATTTTTCAGGGAAATTATCATCATTCTAAAGGAAAGAAAAGAATGTGTTTTGCCTGGACTGGTAAATCTTTGTGTCAGTTTTGCAAGGCACTTGAATATCTTTCTCTCTCCCTCACACACACACACACACACACTCTTACAGTATCACATGTAACAGGGAACAAAGACTACAGGGAACAGAGTTTAATGGACTGTGATTACTGTTCTGGAACAGATTGAGTCTCTTTATAGCCTATGAGAAGATGATGTGAACTGAATTCAAACAAAGAACTGATAATGGACTTTACTGAAAGCTACAGAGTTAAAAAGGACACTCTCATAATTCATAGCCATAGAAGGTATCTAAAATTAAAAAGGGGATTTTAAAGACTAAGAGACGGACTACATGTAAAACAACAGATTTAAACATTTTATCTCTATATAGTACTTTACTTTCAAGAAAGGAAAATCAAGAATTTACATTTATTTTAAATATTTTCATTAGTAAATAGTGTTATGTTTTGACTATTTTGCACTAATACAGTAACTGACCCCTTCCTGTTGTTCAGGCAGTTCTGTTCATGTTTCTATCTAACATAAGCCTCTGTTATTACCAAATCAAATCAACTGTACTTCAATGAATGCTTTAAAATTTAAACATTTTTTATGTCAGCCATTCTGTTTCCCTGTACTTCTTGTTCCAAATCAGCTACCTAGACATTTTCTTCTTCTCCCAAGATGAGGGAAGAGGTAATTTTTCAGCTATTTGTAATGATTCTTCTTGACTTGTTCACAGCATGGGGGAGGGAAGCTCCTCATCCCTGCATAAATATCTCCCTTTGTGTCATTTCTGATGTGCTATCCTAGGTGTCTGTTTTCTTTAATCTGATATCTCTCCAAGCAGTGGAGGCTGCCTGTTTCTGAGTAAACAGCTTATGAATTTTAGACAGTAGATGAGAAAATCAATTTAAAATATATTAGCTACAGTGGTATCTGCTTCAAATTCTACCTTGTACACAAGAAGGAAAACAGTTTGTAAATAAGAATATGTCTTATTAAAATTCTTACCAAATGAGATTGAAAGATTAAAACAATGCATAGATATTGCTGTGTTGTTATTAGGAAAACTGATCAGTTAACTAATAAAAATCACCAAATATACCACTTTCTGATTTCTCAGACACATTTTCAAATGCCATTTCAATAATGTCTGTCCTAAGAACTGATCCAGTATTAAAGCTTGGCCTCAAATCTAGTCCAAATAGATGAATCTTCATGGTCTTTTTTCACTGTATTAAAGAGGATTAGTTCTGCACATGAACAATCATTTCAATACCTCTAATTACATTGTACAAATATTTTAAAATTGAAATACTGTCAAGTTTGTAATAAGCAAGCTCAAGCTGAAGTTTTTCTAATAGGTAATTTTCTTCTAACTTTGAATCCTCCCACCAGACACCCACATTGTCCTCGTCTTTTTGTACTGCCTGTGCTACAGACATCTCCACTAGAAAAGACTCAAACAATTACCTAATGGTGCAGAACTAGCATGACAGCGCTTGCTGCTGTGCACCCCATTTCAATGAGAATGTGTTTTGTATGACTCAGAATGAATCAGACTGAGGAAAGAGAACTGCAGTTTCAGAAATAATAAACAGCAGCATTTGGAAGAAAGATCCTATGCTGCTTAATCATCATTGCCCCACAATTAATTGCATTTCACTTTATATTGCATGCCTAAATAGGACACATTTGTGGATGCATGACTATGTTTATAATGAGTTGCACAAATATTAATCAAGTCCCTTTGTTGAAAATATCAAGCCCTAATCCCTCATAAACAGGTACTGATATAATTCTAGATGCCTTAGCAAAAGACACCAATACATTAAGAAGTACCCATGCTTCTGTCCCCACAAACCAGACCAGTGCTGTGAAGGCACCTGTGAAAGGGGTGCAAATCACTTAGGAGGCCCAAAATCCCTTCTTCCAACTATCCAACACATCAACATGATGAACTGTGGATTCAAGATCTCCAAAGTGGAGAATGCTTATTCGTACAGCCCTTTCACACAGTCAGACTCAAAGCTAACAGAATGCTGAATGTCTTTAAAGGATCAGATGAGATGTCTACCCAAGTCCACCAAAGGAACAGGGAGATTGCTACTTATTTAACAAAGCCCAGTTGCCAGGTCTTCACAGCAAAGCCACACACATGTTAAGAGACACCTAACAACTTCCATCCTTAGCCTTGTGTGTGTAGGTGGTGCACAGCATAGATGGGCACTGGCAGACCCCTACCTCTGCCATGACCTCACACTGAACTTCTCTGTGGAAGTACAAAACTTACAGTGTTACACCAGAACTTGCCTCTAACCAGTAATCAGCACTGTCTAACTTTCAACATGTTCCCCAAACTGGGTCAGATTCATTTTCTAGAATGGTGATGTCAAATCTCATGTAAGATACACACTCGGAAGATATGCCTTAGCCTAGCCAAAGCCTCTACTGAGTTCTCCAGCTGATTGCTGCTCTCTCACCCATCATCACATATTGATCAGAACCCCACTACCACCTCCTGGGCGCAGATCTATGACAGCTGTTTTTAATACAGAAAATCATACTCTCTTTCTTCATAAAAACATAAAGGAAGAAGCCCTTTATTAAAATACTATCTACAGCATAGAGTACTTTCAGTAGAAAAGAAAATTAAAAGCTCTCTTATAGAATATAAACAACAATAAAGTTACTGCACTTCCATATCATGTTTCCTTTTTTCACTCCCTAATCCTCTGTTATTTATTTCCTGGTAAATAGGTTTGGTTTGCCTAGATTTTTCCTTCATATATTGATGCTTCTAAGATCAATGGCTATTTAGTCTCCTTCCTCCTACATTTATGTAGAAGCTTTGTTTTATTCCGTAATTTGCATAATGTCTCTTGTTTTCATGTATTTTTAGCCAAATTGTTTTTTAGATCAAATTTTAACAATCCACTGCTGTGAAGACCAATTATACTCAGTAAAGTCACCAAGTCCAGCTCCTTTGCTTTTAGGAAGAAGTTCAATATTTAAACCCACTGCACACAATCAAAAATCCTTGAGATGTCCTGTACTGCACCATCTTATGGTCAACTGCATTTGTTTAAAAGACCTTAAAGTACTGCAGTACTCCTTAACTTTTCAAAAGAGGATTGTGTTTCCTGAGGTAGTGTCTCAGGGATGTCACAGCTGCATAGCTTTCCTGAAAAACATTTATTTGTGTTTTCAGTTCATTACCTTTGGCCATGAAAAATGTGACTATTTCTTAAATCCCTAGGGCTGTAATCTCAGGAAGGGCTTCCACAGGGGATTTCAGCTTTCTCCACAGGATAAAAGGAAGCCTGAAGCATGTTTCTTTGCCAGTTTTACTCCAACATTTATTTAATGTTAGCAATTTAAATGTCAGCACTTTTTTACTTTTAAAGGTGGAAATACTGAATGTACAGGATAAATTATCTCAGCAGTCAGCAACTATGACTGCTTTTCTTTTATACTCTCTTCAGCAACTTTCTCTTTCATCAGAGAGGACTGTACTGAGTTTGGTTCCCTATCTAGCTACTATTCTGTACTTCCTTACAAGATAAGAGAAAAGAGCTCTAGGACCATCCCAGGTAGATTGATAATGGCTCAGAGGACCCACTCAAAGGGCCCATTCAGAGGCTGTATCACTCATCTCCAAGATACTCTCTCCCTACAGAAAACAAAAGAAAAAGGATATTGGAAGAAACTGTAGCTACTATACAGGTTTCTTAACTTCATTTCTTCTTTTTCTTGTCCTTCGCCTTTCTGTCAGGCAATCTCTGGAGTATCTAAGAACCAGCTTTAGAGAGTGGTTTGGGGAGTGCAGATATGTTTTGGCCTTTTCTTCTGCAGACCTTGACTGAGCACATCCCACAGCCTGCGCCGCATTAGCTTGCTTTCAGGGAGGCTCTCAGAAGCTCACTTAGGGAGAGAATTAGCAGCAGGGAGGAAATGCAGACCTCAACTGGCAGTGCATTAATCCACTGGACTGTCTGAACGCACAGATCCCCTTGGGCATTCAAGACTGAGCTAGTATTTGTAGCCTGATTCCTGCATCCCTTTTGAGCATGGCCTTGAGGACAATGCTGAAATTGTTCTGAGAAAAGAGGCTAGACACACACAGAGAAAGAAAAGGTCTTTATTGGTATGTTTTTCATTTAAAATGAGCCAATAAATTTGAATCTAAGCAATCCCAATTATTATTATATTATATATATATATATATTATAAGATCTTTTTTACCCATATACCCTATCAAATCAACACTTCTGTGTGACCAGGCTATGAATTTCACAATAACTAATATCAAGAGGAAAAAAGTTTGTATTTATTCTGTGCTAAATAACAGGTTTCATGACTGAAGGGGACTATTATCATCAGGTCTATTGCTTAAGGCAGTTCACTGTACTTCCCAGTGAACTTCACCAGTTGAGTTGAGTACAGAACTTCTGTTTGAATCTTAGAAAGATATCCAAGTAACTAGGGAAGATGGAAATATTATCTTCCATGCAGATAGCCATTTAAAAAAGAGCTGGACAGATGAAAATCTTAAAATCTACTTTCTGGGTTGAAATTTCTGATTAAGAATACTATAGTAGATTTTTGTGGATAGGTTTTGGTAATAGTAGGGAATACAGAGATGGCTCCTGTGAGAAGTTGCCAGAAGCCTCCCCCGTGTCCAACAGAACCAGTACCAGCTGGCTCCAGAACAGATCCAAGGCTAGGCCAATCAGAGATAACCTGTGATAACAGATTTTAAAAGGAAAAAAAAACAAATATTGTGCAGATATAANGACCCTTTGGAAAACCCAAGTTGGAGCAGGCTGCACCTGAAGGACTGCACCCCATGGAAATGTACTCATGCTGGAGCCCTTCATGGAGAACTGCTGCCCGTGGGATGGACTCACACTGGAAAAGTTTGTGAAGAACTGTCTCCCATGGGAGCAACCCCCACTGGAGCAGGAGAAGGACTCCTCTCCCTGACCAGAGGCATAAACAACACCGGATGAACTGCCCCTCATCCCTATTCCCTGTCTCCCTGTGCCACTGGGAAGGAAGGAGGCATGGTGGGGGGGAGGTGCTTTTAAGATTTTTTTTAGTTCTTATTATCCTGATCTGATTTTGATTAGCAATAAATTCAGTTAACATCCCCAGCTCTAGTCTGTTTTGCCCTTGACAGTATTCAGTGAGTGATCTGTCCCGGTCCTTATCTTAACACATGAACCTTTGTGATATTTTGTCTCCCCTCAAGGGAGAAAAGCTCTGGTGAGTGCCTGACATCCAGCCATGGTCAGCACACCACAAATACTGAGGAGCATTTCCAGGCTCTGGGGTACAGATATTTCAGATTTCTGTAAAAATATTGTCATCCACATCTGAATTCCACGTGTCATTATATCAGATTATAACTGCTTGTTCACTTTAAAGATTTTGTTTATTTAACAGATTAAGTATAGTTTATATTGAGAGAAACACTGTGCCATTATCTACACACAGTAATGGGGAAAAGATTTATTTGGACTTTAGTAAGTAGACCAACATGAAGAGTGTTGAAATTTGAAGAACTACACTTGGGAAAAAAAAAACATTAACCATGGACTAAAGATACTGTCACTCAGTAGAGTCAATTCAAAGGCAAAACTGCTACGAAGTTGATGAAAGAACAGTTTTGAAAATGCACATCCTTAAAATGATGAAAAAATACAATTCAGAAAGTTCACAAAAATTTTTAACATCATCTTTATAAGCCTGTGAGACACTGGTCTGTTAATGGTTAATGACTCAACAATCAATGTTTAACCTCTCAAGTGCAGAGAGCATGCACACCCATCATCAAAGGCTGTGTGAAAACTCCCCTCTGGGACAAGCACCCCACAAGCAGCCTGTAAGTATTCACTGCTGCTGATGGCCAATAATTAATTCAACTCCTCTGATGTCTTCGGAGGTGCTATAAACCATCAGAGTGTCCTGTGATCCAAAATATTACATCACCTAGTGTAAAATACCCTGAGTTAGGAAATTACCTGGGTGTTGCCACCCGAACGTGAGCAAATATAAACTCAGTGGATTCTTTGCTTCATGGGGTTCCCCCATCCTTGACAGATCAAGACAATGACCATCACTTTGACAAGACTGGAACCCTCATCATTGAGAAGACCAAAAGAAGAGGTCCAACAGGACCCATTAAGTGGGTCTAGTGAATATGCCTATCATTCTTTCTCTTCCCACCCCTCCAGCCTTCTCCTGTTTCTTCCTATCTCTCTCTCTCTCCTTCATACTTACTGTTAAATAAAAATCCATACTGATCTTGGCATATGGTTTCACTTGCACCTTAATTCAGGCAGAGATATTTCCCTAATAATTTTATTAACTGGATCTTTAAAAAATCTTGAGGAGAAAATCTTATTTCACTGTTTGAACCAAAACTTCACATTCTCTAAAACTGCCTTTCATGCAAAAGTTTCAGTCTAGAGCTACAAGACCGGTGTTTCACTTAAGATTAAATTAAGGCATACTTAGAGGAGTGTGTACGCTAATTGTTGTAAATTATGAATTTCAACCACTAAGAGGATAATTTGATAAATTTTTCATGCTTGGAGTAACATCAAATAGAACGTGCCATGGTGCTCATTGAGATCCTGAAGACAAGAACCCTTCAGCATCTATTTGAGTCTTCAACAAGAAGCTGCCTTTGAAGGGGAAATACAGTTTCCTAAAGTAAAAATATGGGCCTGGAGGAAATTTTCCAGATACAGAAAATCTGTGAGAAACCAGATATATTTCAACATATCTAAAAATTTCCATATACAAAAACCAAGAGCAAAGTTCCTTTCCTAAAAACAAAATGTTCCTGTTTTTCATTAACATGCAGTTATAAACTACCCTAAATATGCTGTCAACCAAAGATAAAACATTCCTTCCAGGTGATGAAAAATTGCCAATACCAAAAAACAATAGACTTACTTACGTTATTGTAATGGTAATTATTAAATAAAAGTACTGTAAATGGAAGCCATGTAACTTCCATTTTCTAATTTCACTATATCCTAAAATATGCTTAGAACACCCAGGGTTATGCTTCCAAGTTTGTGTCCAAGAAAATGTTACATTGTCCCTTGATCACAGCAGAAATGTTGATGGACACTAAAAGCACCACAGCATTTGGTGTGTATTTATATCTGGTCTTAAGCCTTCTCTCAAATCCACTGAGTAAAAAAATCTTCAAACTTTAGATAATCAGATCTGGAAATACTTTCATCAAGTTAGGAATAAGCTACTGAACTTAACAATATCACAGATTTGAAAAACCTCTAACTCAATTTCCATCGTCCATATGCAGACCTCTGAAATTTTAGATAACTCCAGTTTCTCATCAAATATATTATACCAGCTGCTAGGCCAGAAGGTATCCCTTTAGCTGTGCTTCTCTAAGTCGTGTAAAGTCCTTTCAGCTTGTCATGTTTGCAAGTGGTTTCATTCATCAGTTTGAGAGGCATATATGCAGTTTGTAGGGATGTTTGTCTGATTTAGCCAAAAACAGCAACACAGAAAATAGGAATATACTTCTCTGTGCTTCATTGTGGACATAAACCACAGTTCACCTTTATTGAAGCTGGAGTTTTGGGTCTCTGGAGCTGAGTTTGTGCAGAACTGAGCACTGAAGAAGAATCTGTTCCTGTCATGGTCTCAAGGGCCAGAGGAAGCTAGTGCTGTGCAAATGCCTGCAAGTGTACCTTGAAAGAACATTTGGAAGTTACATGAGTTGAACTCCAGAGTTCCATGCATCCTTTGTCTTCTATGAGTTTCCTTTTGTAAAGAACATTTAACTTCTAATCTGTTTATAGGCTTCACAGACAGAAAGTACTACCATTATGGTTCGCTCTCACATACATATAGTGGCTATAAAACTGTATTTTGTTAAGTAGTGTCAAGCCTTACCCTTCTGTGATATTAATTCAGGTTTTCCTGTCGAGAATGAACCCTCATCTCAATATTGAATTAAGATTAAAGAACATAAAAATTATTCAAAATTTGCATACTGAAATATTTTTCCTTCTGATTTCCAGTACATGGTCACACCATGTATAACCAAGGGAAATTGTTTGTTACCCCTCTTATTTCTTCCAACTATTATGATTTTTGGAATCTGTTGAAGATGATACCTTAACAATACATAAATCCCCCTGAACACTAAAATATANGTGTAAACTCCTAAAATTGTGCCTAAAAGGTCTTTGTCCTGTACCTATTCTAAATAGATCCATGAACATAACTTGGTTAATTGTCTCAGGAACTACTCTTAAAAGGCAGCTTGTACTCAATCATCTTTTGGAGGATAAGAGAGTTTGCTGAAGTATGTGCACAGTATTATCTGCCACTTAGTCCAGTGCCTGGGAGAGGTTTAAATCAATTAGTCTAGAAATTGTCTTAACTTAGCAAGGAGATTCTTATAATGAAGGTAGAGGTGGCAACTGACATTGTTCATTTGATGGGTAACATTATTTGGGCAGCTGTAGAAAATATTAATAATGAGTGAGATGCAGTGAAGATCCTGTGTGGCTCATGAGAAGTACTGAGTATTCTAAAATCCAGATTCAAGGAAAAAAAAGAAGTTCCTACAGTGTCCAGGAAGGGAAGACACACAGGATTAGGCATGAATGCCATGATAATATTCAATAAACATTCAAATGCAGTGGTAAGAGAGCTCACTATAGAGTAAACCCTGTATCAGTGAATATAGCATGTCATAAAAGCTCTGTCAGCAAAAAACTTTATCCCAAATAGTCACACTAGAGAAGCATGCTCAAGGAAGGAGCTGGAGAGGTTATGGAGGGAAATAAAGAAAAAAGCAGTAAAGACTCATCACAACTATGTCTCTCTTCTTCTTCATGTTTTGTATCATGTGAAAACCACCTGTAGCAACAATTAAGAAGTTTGCATCTACTTGTGACATTGCAGGGTACACTACATTTTTTAAAATTACTGTTTATAGAGTTTTTAAAGTGGATGGATTTTACAGCACATTTTTCTCTCTATCCTACTTTTCAATTTTCAGATGTTCCTGCTAGAAAACATGCATATTTTCTAAGAAAAATATCTCTTCAGCAAAATGTCTTTTCATAAGAAAGACATATTGCATTCTGCATTTCCTTGGCCTAAACAGCTGAAGTAATTTTTTCATTCACTCTTATAAGAAAACTATAAAATCCTCTTTTGACTAAAAATATTCTGTTGAGAAAAAAAAAAAGTTAAGACCAGAGTATCTTCTTTCATCATTCTTTGTTCAATGTGAGACTGAAACAATTAAAAATTACCCAGCAATTATATCAATTCAAAAGAAAAAAGGATCCTAAGTCTGAGTTTTGTCCCAGTCAGTTGCTATACGTTGTCACGGCCAGATGCCTCACTGCATGTATTTATATCAACAGAGCTCTGGCTCACTGTCAGAGAGGCTAACAGGAACCAAGGAAATGATCAGGCTGAACTTGGGCTAGCTAACCTTACCTCTGAAGAAAAGCATTGAGATCCTTAAGAATCTTACTGGATGAGCTCTGAAAGTTCTGATTCCTTCACACAAGACTGTAAGACTATCTAGAGTGCCCATACTGTGTGAGCGAAGGAAAGGGATACCGTGGGGCTAGTAAACATTTCCAAATATTCAATGATACTAGCTGACAAGCAAGCCCATGTTCTGTTCAGCTCTACACACAGTGAGCCCATGCAGCTCCTACAGCTTTTTAAAGAACCTGAGCACTCAGCAGTAAAACCAACATGAAGTCCAACCCTCAGTAGAGAACCTTTCTATCAAACTCTTTCTTGTTTATCTTATAGTCAGCACATACAAAGAGAAACATGCAAAATTAGCACCTGATTTGAAAACTGTGAGATTGCAACTCTCTTCATTTCAATTTCTTATACTCTTAAAGCCCAGCAACAATACTGATGAATGATATTTAGCAACATTACTTATTAATATTTGAATATCAAATGGTGATTAAGACCCATCAGATGTAGGAATACAAAGCATACCCAAAACTTCCTCTTGACCACGCCTGTATTTGTTCCACTGAATCTTTCCTTGTGGACACCATCATTCCTCTTTTTTTTTATTCACTTCTCTCCTTTTTCAAACTGTGGTACAATTTTGCTGGAAGGATTTGCTTTGAAATTTTATATACCTTCCCAAAAAAAGCCAGCTTTCTCTAAATATATCTCAACAGTACCTAGAGAAATACTATACCACAAATCTTCACAAAAACTTAAGTGTGTTGGTATGCAAGATTATGTGAAATGAATTGGTAAACAGATAAATAATTACACAGGCTATCAAAGAAAATAAAAGCTAAAACCTCTAAACATTATTCCTCTCAGTACCACACCTTCAGGAGCTTACTCATAAGCTATTTTGGGAAGGGAGACAACACAAAGCAAACTGCACAAACACTCAGAAGATATGTATTTGTGTGTACATTCTGAAATCCGAAGGAGACTTTGCAGTCTTTTTAAGTTATGCAGACAGGGGAGGAGCATGATACACTAAAAAAATGCTAAGTCTGCAGCACAACCTAACTGAAATACCCATGACCAAATCTGAAGAGTTCCTCATAATAAACATTGTGTAATGGAAAGATAAGTGAGATCAGATAAAAGGATAAATACAATTGTCACCCCATATGGATGCTAAAATTCATGTAACTCCAAGAAAAAAAAAATACACATAGCCTAACAAGTATAACCATCATATTCATATTGTCTACTGGGAGAAACTTTATCAGAATATTCTGGACATGGTCGGGCACTACAGAAGGCTTTCCCAAATATGAAATTATCTTCATAAGCACTGCTCTCTTAAGGTAAGATACCACCAGGTATTAGTAAAAACAGAAAAATGTAGCTTTTGGAAGATGTATTATAACAATAAATCAACTACTCAATCAAACAAATTATAGCCCTGGATCTATAACAAGACTTTAGAAATATAGGATAGGTTAAAAAAGAGCAGAAAAGTTAATGCCTCTCAAATACACTAATTAAGAACCCATACACCTTGTAGGTTTCCCAGCCGTGAGCAGTGTCAGTCATTCACTTGGTTTCCCTAAGCTGTCCTTTCAAATTTACCATTTCTCATTCTGTTTAGCTGCTGGTCTCACTGAATGCTGTTCATGATCTGCATGTAGAAGGAGTAAATCAAAAGACAACAGATAAAAAAGTATGGTGATCTGATTTCTTGTTAGGAATAGAGGTTCTTTAACAAATAGGGATACTTTGTTTCACATATTAGTATGTTCTCTAGCAAGGTTTCAAAGCTCTTTACAAACACATTACAAGGTCAAGGAGCAACCAGAGCTCCTTAATTATTTTCTCAGTCACAAACATTAGATCCTTTCTTTTATCAATTATTAGCAAGGATAGGCAAGAGTATCTCAGGAAATAATGATTTTCTGTTCATAAAAAAAGAAAATTATGCCTGTCTAAACAGACATAGTTATGATGTAGAGTAAATTGTAGAGTCTGTATCACCAAGAGGCTGTCCCAAACATCCATCTCTGATTAAATATAAAATAACCTCCAAGCACTTTAATATTTAAAATTGTCCCTTCAGTACGAGGAATAAAATGAGCTACAAAGTTGAGAGTGTGATATCTCACCTGCATTCAGTATACAGAAATTCAAAAAGGACCCTTAACAGTATCTAGATGTCATATATTCTTGCCATATAATGATAACACTTAACTGTTCTGCACTAATGCAATGTTACATCTGAGAAATCATAAAAAAAAAAAAAAAAAGAAGGAAATACTACTTTTTGTATAACACTGAATTTTCTTAAGGGTTGCCAAGGCCACCAGGTAGTTTGAGTCTTTATGTAATTTGCTTAATATTGCATTTCAATTGTTCCTTTTAAAAATAAAAATAAAATAGTTATTTTCAAGACATATCAGTGTCTTTGAAGAACTAAAACTGAAATGATAAAACTGTAGCATGAGACAACATGAAGAAGAAAAATAAGATGCAGTCTTACAAATAGTGTCTTAACAACTAAAAATTATTGTATGGATTGCACAATTATGCTTCACTATTATAGTAAGACAATGTCTTATTTCCTTAAAGTATATGGAAAGTCAACATGGATCACAGTCCCTGATTACTGAACACATAACTTCACAATTTTTTAACAAAGGTCTTCAGGAACAAAATCTATTTCCACATTGTGTCCTAAATGGGGAAGTTTAAATCTCTGAGTCAATTAAAATTATAATAACATTTTAAAAACTAAAGCCTATGAACTTGCTATACTGAAATATATCTTAACTATGTCATCTTACTAGAGAAAAATTGATTCCTTGATCAAACAAAAATTTGTTACTCAAATACCTCTTTTATTTCCAGGGTTCTAATTGAGACTATGTTCTTTGACGGATCTGTTCACCATAAAACCAGAAGGCAGGACTTTGCATAACATCTCACAGGAAATGTTCTTGGTGCATTAACAATTTCCATCAGCAATGCTTATTCTACTTCCCTTTTCTCTCAAGTCATAATGAAGGGTCTTGTCCTTTCCTGAATTACATTTCTTAATCTAGCTCCCAGTTTTAGAAGGATTTTCTTCTATCCCTCAAAAACTACTGTAAATTAACTGATACAAAACAGACTCTTACTTATATTTTCACTGTATCTTTAGACAAAATTTTCGATGTTTCAATGGTGGGCATTTCAGAGACTGGCAAGATCTCCTCATGTATCAAAACTTACTTACCGCTCAGGTATTAATTTTACTGTTACTCAAAAGCTAAACAAAACCCTTGTCTCTTCCTTTCTGTGATGCTGTATTTCACAGCTATATTTATTACAGTAACAGTATACCCAGCTCAGAGATATTTTGCTAAATGTGATACATTATCAGAGGGAAAATCAGAATAGAAGCAATTTATTAACAGCATGTAATTAACCAGCAATCAGTGATCTCTGTATTTAACATTCAGCAATACAAATAAACCATAATATTAGATGCAAGCAAAATGCTAATAAACCACAATATTAGATGCATATGAAACATGCACAATTATAATACACACAAACAAAAACTACCTCCCACAACAACCCACCCAAAACACTCTAGTGACAGACACATAAACACAGTTACATGTGCACATTTTTCTCACACGATCTCTGAGTAGTTACAAGTGCACACACCTAATCTAGGCGTGCTTGTTCCTCTCCTTACACATCTCCTGCTAGAGGTGTGGGTGGTCTAGCTTCCCATGGATCTGCTCAGCTCATTACAACCTGCTGAATCACACACTAGTGTGAAAGAACCCCGTGACTTCACATATGCACATCACAAGTGTGGGTATGTGTTGTTGCAGCCTGAACCGACACTTCACTGGCTGGATGCAGACCCCTCATGGCATCCAACAGAGAGGATACTTCTCCCTTAGACAGAGGTTTTAATTCCACCCGAGCGGTTTCTCATCGTGTCAAATGTCATTCAGAGTACTGCTATTTCCAGTCCAGTATCTCTCCTCCTCACAAATTTCCATGCTGCTTTTGTATTCCTTTTCAGGCTACCTCCTTCTCAGAAGAGCCAATACACATAACTACCTTTCTGTTAAGCTAAAGAATGCATAGTGATCTATCTCCCAATGTAATGTTCCATGAAAACATGAATATTGTGTCTTTGAACTTGAATCTGAAAAAGAAACTTCTTTTCTCCACACTCATCTTCCTCTTCCTGCACCACAGCACAGTAAGAGCACCCTTACCTCAACAAAGAATGGAATACTTCTCATTTTGCTTTACATGTCACCTGTGTCCTCTAAGAGGTTTAAGATTTCTACTATAAATCACATATTTTGGTTTCTAGTTCAGATATAAGTCTGAGCTTTATAACTAAATTTATACAAGCAAAATCTCATCCTAGATGTTTATAATCTCTTCTAAATTAATGTCTTCTATATTAGCATGAAGCAGATACTTTTTTTTTTTTTTTCTGGGTGAGAATTTGTTTGGTTGCATTTGCACTGACTTCTGCCTTTGTCCAGAGTGAGGGAGTCATAATTTTTTATATTTTCTTGTCCTTCGCTGCATCTTCTTCTCAATTTTTTCTTCCTGCTTCTAATTACAATCCATCAAAGTCAATTTCTAACGCAAAAGGAGATCAGCACTAACACATACCAATACTTTATGGGTCAGATACATTACTTGAAGTAATTCTGGTTTCCCAGTTTCTATATTTCAACACAGTAGCTCATCCACTTGAGACATTCTTTAAAGGTCTGCTTCTTACTACAATCTTTCAGTCACTAAAGACTATGCACACTTTTTAAAAATTCTCTTGGGATGTTACTTTTGCAGGTTGTCTACTGAAGAGTCTTTTTCAGCTGAATTTTAAGTATTGTTTGATTATGTAATGGAAAGAAAAGCTGGGAGAGCTGTAATACCTGCCTACAGATGGGTGGTATGTTTCCAAGTACTGCAAAAAGCAATTCCCACATAGACTTTAGTGAGTATGAGCTTGATGGCAAAGAAATTTAATACCTTTAATGCTGTTCTAAATTATTGTCTTCATGTCAACAGATATATATAATTGAATATAAGTACTTTGTCTTCATTTGAATACCAGTTTTATTAAATTAGTTCCAACTTTCTGCATACAAACAGATACAAGACTGTTGGACAGGTCATGCTAACTAGATTTATGCTCCCACATTCCATAATTCTGTTAAAATGAAAACTACATTGAAAGGGTACCTTTTACCCTCAAGTCTCACATACACAGCCACGACATGAGCAAACAGTTGTTTTCCTTGGTTGTCTTTCTCCAAGTACAAAGATCCATCTGCATTCACATCACACTCTGGAAAGTATAATGTGCAGTCCTGAAGGAGGGAAGCAGGAAAATGTGAATTACTGCAGCACTTACCACAGATTTGGCACTACTGGGTGCCAAATGCTCTCCTGTAAAAGAAACACACTGGTAACAGTGTAAAATAGGAAGTCAATGTTCTTGGTTTTGGCACAAATACACTTACTGCTCACTAAAGGAAGTGGGAGATAGGAAATTAAACAAAATCTAGCAAACTAAACCAAAAAGAGAAGCAAAATAGATGCTTTTGAGGAAGAAAACATCAGAGCTGAACGCTAGAAAATAGCAGAGTTAAAGATATGTCCCTTCACCACTTATTCTACTATTTATAATCTTCACTGGTTTTGCTACAGAACTGACATACTCAAAGATTTTCAACCTTTTTAAGCACACTGCTGAAACTACAATAAGGAAAACTGTACTTCACACATAGAATAAGAAGGAATCACTCTACCTTAAATGCAACCTGATAGATTTCATATATTTACCTGGAAAATATGTCAATATAAATTACACACATTTGTTGTAATTCTATTTTAATGCTACCAGATAAATCTATTATTATTTAAAATCAGCTTTACTTCCAACATAAGGGTGATTATAGGTAAGAGCAAAGGCTACTGATTCATCAGTCTTAGTAACCATTCTCCAAAAGATCACGCAAAGTAAAAAGGGAACAATACAGCACATAATGAGACTTCACACCAGATAATCTAACCTCCAAAAATTTGCAACATTTGGAATTCCTCAGCCAGGGATAATATCTTTTTTTATTCAACAGATATTGGTGGATGTTCCTTCTCTAAATTATCCATTATTCTGAAGGCACATAAAATTTGTGGAGTTTCTTGGACAAAATATTATAGAAGCTAAAACAAGTTGAAGAACCAAGCTTTCTTGCTTGCTTTGAATGAGGCTTCTGTTAGCTTCAACTGATGCTGAACATTTTTTAAATTGGAAATGAGAATAAACAAGAAATCCTTAATGCACAACCTTTGTACCATTTGGGGTTCTTTGGCCCTCTTTAACATTTCCATAGAACAATCTTTTCTCCAGGGTAAAGAACTCTGGTTTGCCTGTAACATCACAATTTAGATCATCTTTTTTACCTCCCTTTGAATTTTTTCCAGTTTAATTACAGCATTTTTAAGAGGAAGGGATAACAATCGTTAAGAACCAAACTTATGCTCTTATTGCAACAAAGATCTTGTTCCCAAGTAAAGATGGGCAGCTCAAAATCCAACATGGTATGGGCAGAGTGTGGGATGTTTTTATGTACATAACAATACACTTTAAATAACACTGTATTCAGTTACATTTGCCACCTCAACCTTCAATCACTGTCTCAAGGTCTTCTTGTAAAGATAATCAGAAAAGGTCTGTGAGTGGTAGCATTGCTAGTCACCTTGAAATAAGAAAACTTTTTTGTGTGGTAACTTACAAATTCCAAAAATTGGTAAGTAAAACACAGGGTTTTTGTGGGATTTCCAGAACAGTAGCCTCTGACTTTGGTGATAAATCAACTCTAAATCAATTCTAAAGTAGTCCATTCTCACTTATATTCCACACTGTCACTGGTTCTGTTGGGCTTCACTCCAATGTCAAAATTTTTGACATTCTGCCCAAAACGCTGTCACTTATCTACACACACACACCTTCATATCCCTTCCTCTCCTTCTTCTTTCATTTAAGGCTGCAAAAATTTCCATAAGCACTTTTATTCCCTTAATTTCAGTTCACACTCAAGGATTTGGGTTTGTCTGTATCATTCCTTTCATATACCCTCTATCTTCCTATTCTCTTTCATAATACTGTCTTCCGTTAAAATTTCGTTTGTCAGTTTATTTATCTGCATGTTAAATACCTCACAAACCTTTATTTAAAAAAAGCTATATTTTGCTTTTTACATTTGTTTTACAAATCCTAAAGAATAAGACATTTAAGCCTTTAACTAAGTCTCTTCTCTTATATTCTTTTTATTATGTTTTTATAATGTTCATACAGTGAACTGGAATGGAACAGACACTACCAGACTTATCTCTCACTTGATGTAGTGGGAGTTGTCTCTCCTTACTCCAAAAAATTGATAGAATGATTCAGATTAATGTCCAAGCCAGGTTTGTAGAGTCTGGATGCCAAACTGAAAAAAATTGTGGCTTAATAATCAAATCCTTTGAGAGCCTGTAGGTCCATTTGAAGTATAACTACATTCAAAAGATCAGAATCATCTGAGCAAATGCAAATGTATAAAATGTAGATATCTGAACTAGTTTTCTAGACTCTGTAGTCACAACAGAGTAATAAGAACTTTTGTCATATGATTCATCTGACCTTTCAGGAATGTATGAGATAACTGAACTCTGCAGGCCCTTGTTTCTCCACTAGAAGTACTAAAGACTAGAAGACTTTCCAGATGACGCTACCTCTGATGTCCCTTAAGCAACTCTAAGGGGAATCCACAATGAATAGCCCAGAAGATGTCTGCAATAAAAAGGCCATAAGTTGGCAGTATAAATACCACATGAAACATTTCAGCCTGAATGTCATACAATCTGAATACCTGTTTGAAAGGCCTTTTAATAATAACCAAAGTTTTTAGTACAGTCTAAACTGAAGGTGCTAGTCCTTCAAATACTATGAAACTTTATTAGCAGAGAGAATTTTTTTAGTAATTAAGTTCCAGAAAATTTGAAAGAAAAAACTGTTGCAACACATAGCATTTTGCATCTTAAAATTAATGCCAACAGCACTCTGTAAAACTTAAAAGGTACCTTTAGTGCATACTCTTATACTATTTAGACCATCTCATTGAATTCTTTTCCTCCTTATAGTTAATGGCCTTCAGCCAGTCTCTGTCAACATTAATATAATAAGACATAAATGTAATAACAATACTTAATTTGATTTAAAAAAAAACAAAAAGGAAGAAGTAGCAGATCAGATCTGTACTGACTGAACTCTGCAGAATGCTGCATATTGTAAGCGTTTGTGCCTTTAAAACCAGATCGCCAGCAGAGCAGCATGATATGTTGCCACCTGGTGTAGAGGTGATGTAAAACTCCTTGGTGACTCTGCGTGAGCAAAGTCTGCGTCACTGCAGAGGCACATCTCCGCGCGGCCCATCCCGGCACTGCCGTCAGCTGCCTGGCTGCTGACTCACGTCTCCGGAAGAAATCTGCTCACAGGAGAGTGTCCTTCAGCCCGTGATGAAGCGGAGCAGGCAAGCACAGGGACTGCAGGGCTTGCTGGAGAACGGGAAGAGAGCAAGCGATCGCTGCAGGCAAAGGAGCTGAAAGCATTCAAACCAGCATGCAAATATACGTTTACAGCTGTCAACAGCCAACATGTTGATCCTGCCATAAAATGCTGAAGAGATGCAAAAAACATTTTGACTGCTATACAATCTAAGTAAATGTGCAACTCTTGGAGGAAGGCTGACTATCTGGTGCACATTAACCATTTCAAACTTTTTCTGCACTTCATTTGCCAAAAGGGTCTGCATTTTATGATGGAAACATCATCCAAAGAACCTGCCTAGTATTGCTTTGTGCAAAGACCCTCTTAAAAGGGGTAAAAGCAAGAACAGTGTGCAGATTTCTTAAAGACAGCAATAAACATCACAATTGTTATTTATAAAGATTGCATTTTCCTTAGGAACGGATCATTAATACAAACAAGCTTGGAAAACCTTTTACTTATTTTCAACAAGAATAGTTTAATTGCTGCCAACTCCTACAAGAAATACAGTTCGACCTTTCTGTAAAATCCTGCATGCTGCTAGGAAGAACGATTACAAGCCCAGGATTCATCCTTCAGATACAATTTTCAATAGCATATTTCAGTGGGAAGTCCTAATGCTAGTCAAAGCTGATGCTTTGCCTTTTATTCAATACTCTAGAATACTGTATTCATTCAAGACCCTAGAGCACAATGGTGTTCTATTGCCCCTGCAGCTGAATATGTCATCACAAATATGTTGTACATGTGCACCCTGTCACTGAAAGATCTCTAGGGATGTTGATCTTTTAATATCTTAAGAGAAGAGATTCCACCTGTTCTCTACAGTTTAAAAGGAGAAAAAAACACAAAAATATTCCTGGTGCTTTTTGGCAGAACTGTTGACAGATCTATTTTGCTATCACGCTGGAAAAAAGATGGAAGCTTGAAAAACAGGTGAATGTATAGTTACCTAAGGTACTGTAAGAGAAGTATTTTTTCTGTGTAAGTGAAAACCTTTATCTAGCATGTCAATAAGTAATTTAGCAGAAAAACCATCCTTGCTATTCATGAAAAATCTCTTTGTAAATTCTATCATGATAGGTTGTCACTGATGGGGAAAAGATTGATGAATAACTGATGTCAAAACATTTACTTGAGTGAAAAACACTCAAATGCCCTGGGAGAAACTTTTAAATATATATGAACATGCTCAATGGGCCTTTCATATTTATAGGCTCTTCAACACTGTCTTTTGTCTGTCAAGATATATGGTGATACACCTGTAAAAAAAAAAAAGATAAAAAGGGGAATATATTTTCAGATAACAGCAAATACTAGACCTCAGACTATTTTCAATCTCTAAATACTGCTTACAATACCCTTGGATTTCTTTCTGGAAAAAACTATATACTTGATATATGTGCTAACCATTATATAAGAGGCAGCATAGTCAGAAGAGTATTTTTACAAGGGAAGAGGGGGATAATAGATAGAAGATAGAGCCTTTTAACACTGAGGTGTTCAATATTCAAAAGGTAAGTTTGTTTCTACTATCAGCATTATCACAAGAAAAAAATGCCAGTAATTTTCAAAATATCTAGAACTGCACTGCCACATTGCCCATATTACCTATGGTTACACATTATTTTTTTAAAAAAATAAGGATTTGAATTGTGTATGAAATAGTGGTATTTTGAAAAACGTTTCTTAATGCAGTCAGAACAAAAAAATCATTGTGAGGCTTGAAATGAATGATCTGCCAATCATATATTTAATATTTCAGTTCATGTGGTGGAAAAGGAATACTCCTGGACCACCCAATTACAACGGTCACACTGCACAAGGCATTAGCCATAATGTGACCGTCTGAATGTAAAGCCCCAAAAGACATAGCTTAGTGCCTTCTGCCTGGCTCTCTGCCTCTAAACACTCAACAGTTCTCTTTGAGACACCTGGAGCAATGGAGCAAAAGAGAGATGCAGAGACCGCAGTGTACAAGGCACAAATCTAACTAGAAGCCAGGGCTGCATCTAGCACTCCACAAGAGATGAGACAGATCTTTTGTTCACACAGCAAACACTCACATAGATAATATAGCAGAGTCAAACAATAACCACTCCAGTACCCACTCTTAAGTTATAATAAAATATCTGGTCTTCCACCACATAATCATGATGCATACAGGGGAGGAAATACAAAACACAGTTTATTTTTAACTTTTAATTCCTCAAAAACTGTTTCAAGGAAAGAGAAGGTGACTTTTTGACAGAAAATGTGTTAATGCCATTAAATCAGTTCAACCTCCTGCCTCCCTCCTACCTGCTTCCTTCAAAAGCTCAGAACAGCACCTGCTTCAAATCTAAGTCGTAGTCTGCAAAGATGACCATATTTTTTCCTTAGTTCAATCACTGCTGCAGCATTTGCTTGGCTAGAGCAGCAGATGAACATATGTGGTAATAAAACCATAGAAAAATCTCCTTCCTTCTGTGAAAATAACTGTACATTCTATTGTACAATAGAATCCAACATGAAAGAAGGAAGGTATTTTTTAAATGAGATTCAAAATCAGAAAGTTTCAACAGAAGGTTTCATCATATACACCATAAAATCCTCAGTGTGGGAATAGGGTAATGATTGTCATTTCATTGGTCTCTAACTATCTACAATTATCCCTTTATACTAGTAATCAGCTTGATACCATTTGATCTCCTTTGCTTTTTATCCATTATCCATTAATTACAAATTAACATCTACAGCAGTAGATGTTTGCATCACAAAGACTGGTTTGAGTACCCATTGCAAACTCCTTCAATTTTCAAATGTCTGCATTTTCCCAAAGATGTAAGACTGAAAGCTAAACACCTATTTAAAGACTATGTTTTATGTGTCAATGGTAGCCATGCATTTAAAAACTATTTTATGAAGAAATCATTTTTTACACCAGCAGCTTGCAAAACAAATTAACATGAAAAGCATGATAGAAGCATATGCCATCTCTCCATTTTAATAAATAAACTTAAATTATTTTGTCTGAGACAAGAAACATGCTCTTTTTCACTAGCATGCACCAGACAAACATTGCAGTAGTTCTGCTTTCTTGTGACCTTATGTGAAACATACCCAACAAAAAGGTAGATTTGGAGGCTGCTTTAGCAGTTAGAAGGCTCAGAAGCGCTTGTTTGAATTCTGTGATTTAAGCTGGTCTTTGGAAGATATTCTCTCACTCTTACCTGAGTGCAGCCTCTTAAAACACCATATATGTGTAGAGAAGATCCTGTGACCAGACATCTTGCCATGTTTCATGGCTACAAATGCCACTGTGCCTCCTGCCTTTGCTATGGAGGACAACTCAGTACAGTCACAAAGAGTATTATGTCTCATAAAGCTTATTTTAAAGTTGAAGGATGATCCAATCCTACAGATTCATTGCTGTTAGGGTCCTGTAACAGCTCTGATAGTATACAGTTAAAAGTTTCTTTAAAAAAATCACAGGATACTTGCAG
>VXBQ01000073.1:11939-39826 GCA_013400175.1 Phainopepla nitens
GGTCTGGGGGTGTTTGCTGTGGTCTAGAAGTAGATGGGGGGGTCAGGGCGCTCTTGGTGGTTTTTGGGGGTGTGGCCGGGCTGTGGGGTCTGGGGGATCAGGGGTTTGGCTTCGGTCGCCTGGGGGGATCTGGGTGGTTCTGTAGGGCTGAGGCTTGGGGGTTTGAGCCCCAGGACCCTCCCGGTTGGAAACTGGGGGTCACAGAGACCCTGCAGGGAAACTGAGGCAGGGATTGTTTGTGGGGAGAGCTGGAACCCTCAAGATCGGTGAGACCCCCCGGAATGTCACCTTGTGTCACCTTCAGTGCCATCTGGACTCCGGGGGTGGGAGAGGACCCCTCCAATAACCCCCTCAGTGCAGGCATCCCCTGCTCGCTTCATCCCCTTCCCCATGGCGGGGGGGGTGAACCCCAGCTAGGGAGGGGGCAACCATGGGCGGCTCTCTGGAGGCTGGGAGTCTCACCTCACCCCGCTGGAACACTGCAGGGGGACATCGGGGGTCGCGGGGCACCCGAAGGGTCCTGGGGAGGGAGTTTAATCCCCCCATCACCCAAACCTCCCCGCACCAGAGCTGCGGGTGCTGATGATGTCTGGGGAGGGAAACTGAGGCACGGGGGCATCTCGGCGGCCCCTCCCCTCCCGCAGGATTTTACCCCTAACCCACCTTGGGGTTCGTGCCCGGGACCTCGGGGCCCCCCCAGGGCTGGAGTGGGGGGTGGGGGGGGTTGGGCAGGCTGAGACCTGACCCAGCTCATCCCATGGGTGGGGCCGTGACTCACCTGCCCGGAGGAGCCCCACTTTGAGAGCCCCCAGGTTTGGTTTGGGGGAGTCCCTGAGCCTTTTGGGGCACTGAGAGGGAGCCGGGAGGAGGGACCCGGACACTGGGGTCACTTTGGGTCCCTTTTGGGGACAGAGTGAGGGGTTTGGGGTGCTGAGCCCATGCGAGGTGCTGGGGGAAATAGGAGACTCCTCTGGTGTCTGGGGATGGGGTCGAGCTCAGGGCATTTGGGTTTTCACAGATTTGGGGGGGTCCCTGCTGCTTTTGGGGTCACTTGGGTTCCCCTTGGGATGGGGGGAGTGGGGTGAGAGGTTTGGAGGTGCTGAACCATTGAGGGTGGTGCTGGGGCCTCATGACGGGTGATGGAGGAAATGGGGGGGACTCTGCCTGTGTCTGAGGATGAAGTCAAGCCCAGAGGACTTGGGGGTTTGTGCCCCCAAAGATTTTCCTGCTAGGGAGCTTGAACCCCCATTTCCACCAATAAGGGTCCATCCAAGCTCAGACCCCCTGAATCCACCTCGTGAATGGGCTCCTTCACCCCAAAACCCAGCTCCCCATGGAGGGGACCCTCAAAATCCAGGTGCTCAGGTAGAGAGCTCCTCACTTAGATGTGTCCAGAGTGTCTGGGAGGGGTCTCTGCCCCATAGCAGGGTGTCCCTGCCCCATGTTGGGGACTGGTCCCTTGGCAGCCACCTGGGTGGGGTTTTGGGGTGCAGTGACAAGCTGGGGCCTGTCGGGGAAATTAACTCCTGTAATTAGCATCAGGAGGAGCCGCCCAAACTCTTGGTACTTTCACACGCACACCCCGGCACTCCTCCCCTCCTGGCACCCCAAACCTCCTCCTGCTCCTGAACACCCCCCACGGCACCCTGAGACTCTGCACCCCCAGACCCAGCATATTTTCAGTTGTTGCCTTTTTAGTTGGGGTGAGATGTGGAGCGACCCCAGGAAGGGGGAGTGGGGGCTGCTGGGGTGGATTGGGCTGTGGTCTCGGTTTTGGGAGCCTGGTTGGATTTTGGGGCATGTTCCGGCCTTTTAGAGGGTGTTCTGGATTTGGGATCCCAAGGGATTGGGGAGGGATGGATACAGGGATACCCTGGGGTGCAGCCCGCCTGTTTCCCAGCCCCAGGAATTTGGGGAGTGGGTGATGCTGCACCTGGGGAGCCTACTGGGTCCAACCCCCCAAATCCCAATGTTTTTCCCTCAAAAACATGGGATCCACCCCACCCTAAGCACCCACCTCAACCCTTTTAACACTGAATTCACCTCATTTTGGTGTCCTTGTTTGCCCCCCATGTGGGAAGAAACAGGGGAGATCTGGGTGTCCAGTGGGTTGTTATTCCCATGGGATATTCACATGGATTCCCATGGGACCCCCAGGGTCAGCCCTACCCCTGCCTGGCACCCATTCCCACCCTGTGACCCCCAGAAGGGTCCTCACCCCTTCACGGGCATCCTACGGGGGCTGTCAAGTCCAAGTGGGTGCTCCTTCCTGGGGCTGCCTCCCCGATGACCCCTAATCTTCACTCCCTGGGATCTGTTTCCCAGTGCTGGGGCTGGGATGAGCTTTCCCTGTGGCTGGGCACGGTGTGGGGTCCCAAGCCTGGGCAGTGGGACAGCAGGAGAGGTGACACCAATGGCATCACAGCAGTCATGAGAGTCAGCCCGCTCCTGGCGGTTGTAAATCCTGGGGTCGGGGGGTGCCATGAGCTCCAGCTCTGCTCCTGCCATGGATCCTGGGCCGCCCGGGGCTCTTGGCAGTCCCAGGGTGCCGCCTGTCTTCTGCAACACCTGCTTTGATCTCCAGGGGACCCACCTTGTTGTTCCAGCCGTCACCATTCCCGCTCCCAGCCCTGCAATTTCCCAGGTTGGTGACTGCCAATGGGGCAGCCAGGTGTTTCTGGATCTGAGGTTTTTCCAGTTGAACCCAGTCCCAATGCAGTTTTGGGGTGAAAATGGCTGCATTTGGACTCTGGTTCTGCTACACATTTTCCTGGTTGGGACTGCTGGGCATCCGTGCTGGGGGTCCCTGCTCCCAGGGATACCGCGGGAAGCGGCATGTTGGGGTGCCGGATGGGTGATGATGGTCAGGTTTGGGTGGGTGATGGTGGCCAGTGTTGGGTGAGTGACAGTGGCCAAGACTGAGCAGAGGATGGTGTCCAACACTGGGTGGGTGATGCTGGCCAACACTGAGTGGGGCATGGCCCTCCATGTTAGAGTGGATGGGTGACAGTGTGTTAGGTGGGTGACGGTGGCCAACAGTGGGTGAGGGGTGGTGGCCAACATTGGGTGGGTGGATGGTGGCCAATGCTGTGTGGTGATGCTGCCCAGCACTGGGTGGGTGATGGTGGCCAGCACTGGTTGGGTGGCCAACCTTGGGCCCTCGGCTTTGCTCCTAATGCATTCCCATCCTGGCGACTCACCTTGGAGTTCAGGAGGGATTTGGGAACCGACCCTGTGTCCCAATGAGGTGTCTCCACCCCTCGGTGGCAGGGCGGGGCAGGTTGCTGGCCCAGCAGCTGCTTGGGCGAGTGCTGGGCTGGCCACAGGCCAGCGGCTGGGCCAGGAGCTGGTGCTGGAGCCACCCTGGGAACTCCTGGCAGGAATGCTCTCCGCCCCAGCTCCAACAGGTTCATTTGGTTTTGGGGCAGATCTGCCGGTTGTGTAAGGTCAGGAGACGCAGCCGCCACCTCCTTCCCTCGGTTCAAACCACTTCTCTTCTCCAGCTGGAAAACTGAGGAGCCCTGGAGGGTGGGAGAGGATTTCCAGGTGGGATTGGGGTGTGCAGGATGCGCATTGTTGAAGGGGAGCATCAACTTCCCTGTTCCCGGCACTGCAAGTCCCCTGGGGCTGAAAATGCTGGAGCTTCAGGAATCCCTGATGAGATTCAGGAGGAAACACTGGGACATGCACCCAGACCTAGATCTACATATTTTCAGTGAAAAAAAAAAAGCCGGCGGTGAACAGTCTTAGAGCTGAAACTGCTTCCACAAACCTCTCCCAATGAATGAGATAATCCAGAGCTGGATTTTATTGGCAGTGTGGGGTTGGGGGGAAGTTTTGGGGCTTTTTATTTGTTTTAACATTGGGATAAACTGGGATCCTCAATGGAGTCATCTCAACACCTCATTTAAATAGAAATTTAAAACAATTAAGCAATTAAATTGTGTTGTTTTAACGGTGCTGTGGACCATTTCCACCGTTTCCACAAGGACCCTCAGGAAACATCCCAAAATCCCTGGAAGGTTCCTCAGAGGAGGGATGGGATCCCCTGTCAAAGTTATGGGGCAAGGAACAGTCCTGACCCTGCTGGGGTGTGGCCCAACACACACATACTGGGATATTTCAACCTCTGCAAATCCCAGTCTGTCCCGCCCAGCTCAGCCCATCACTCAGAGGGATTCAGAATGACTTCAAAACCCTTTCAGAAAGTTTAAGAAGGTTTTAAAATAATCTTTATTGACATGAAAGTAGTTTTAGAGCCCTGCCAAACACTAACACTCCCAGTTGTGAAACACTTTGGACAACCCACATCACCCCTCCACGGAGCAGGAGGTTGAAACTGAGTGCATTTGAGGGTGTGCCTGGGAGCCTGGGTTTTTGTTGGAATTCAGTGAACCCAGCCCCTGGTGTCAGGCCGAAAATGACAGATTTAGCTAAAACAAGGTTTTCCCTCGAGGGCGTGACACATCAGTAGCGAGTTCACGGGGCTTTGTGATGAGTGACGGCTGCGGCCCAGGGAATTTGAGTTGGAGTTTGGCTCCAACACCAACAATACTTTTGTTTTTCTTTGCTCTCTGGGGAGTGCTTGCAGGCAGGTCATGGTCGTGGCAAAGAGAGGAGGGTGTCCTTTCAAACCCGAAAACAATGAAGAGAACAAAACCACCCCCAAAAAATGACATGTCCACTCCCCCCGGCACCAACCAACTCCCTGTGCCCATAAAAGGGGGGACCCAGCAGCTGCTCCCACAGGACTTGGCTCCTCTCTCCTCCCAAGCTCTGGCCTCAGCCCTTTGCTCGGAATTTTGGGGACCCTTCACCATGTCTCGCCAGTCCTGTGCTCTTGGCAAGGGGTTCAGCTCCAGCTCTGTGTGTTTTGGGGGCAAGAACAAGGTCACATTCGGCTCCGCACCCCGTGGAGCATGCCGAGGATCTGGTGGCGCTGGCGGCTTCAGCAGCAGGAGCCTCTATTCCCTGGGGGGAAGTAAAAGCACCTCCCTGGGAGGATTTGGGGGGGCTGGTGGGGCCTGCAGAGCCTTTGGTGGCCAAGGAGGCTTCGGCTTTGGGGGTGGCTATGGTGCAGGGGGCTTTGGTGGAGGCCTCGGCAGTGCCTTTGGTGGAGGATTTGATGGTGGGATGGGGGGCCAGGGCTTCCCCCCGTGCCCCCCGGGGGGCATCAGAGAGGTGACCATCAACCAGAGCCTGCTGGCCCCCCTCAATCTGGAGATTGACCCCGAGATCCAGAAGGTTCGGACACAGGAGCGGGAGGAGATCAAGAAACTCAACGACAAATTCGCCTCCTTCATCGACAAGGTTTGGAGGGGCTTCATTCTGGGATTGACTCTGGAGGGTGGGAAAGACCAGGAGATGCTCATCCAGAGGCACCCAGAGCTGAGAGCTGCCCAGATCACCATAAACTGAAGGTATCTGGGGCTGTGTTTAGGGGGAAATTGGGCTATTTTTAAGGGGACCATTGGGCTACTTTGAAGGAGAAGGTGAAACTTTTTGGGTGTTTGGGGTTATTTTTAATGGGATTTTGGGTGCTTTAGGCTACTTTTAAGGAGAAGATGTGATTTTGGGTGACTTGGGCTATTTTAAAGGAGAAGGTAGGATTTTTTGGGGAATATTTTTAAGGAGATGTTGGGATTTGGGGTGTTTTGGGCTATGTCTCAGGAGAAGATGGGATATGTAGTGATTTAGTCTATTTTTAAGGAGATGATTGGACTTTTTGGATGTTTTGGTCTATTTGGAAGACGTTGGGACTTTTTTGGCTATTTTGAACAAGAAGATGCCAAACCCATGTAGTTCATTGTGTTTCTCCTATTTAGAGGCTCCAAAATTAGGGAGGGGATGTGACCACCTTTTACCCACTCACGCCATCCACTGTGGATGGGGTGGACACTGGACACTACCTGTCCTGTAGGACTGGGGGATTATCACACATTAATTGGGAATAAAATATGGAAAACATGTGGGGAAAAAATCAACAAAAAGATGGGATTTGGAAGGAAGAATCTGACTCTTTCCCCACTTGTTTAGGTCCGGTTCCTGGAGCAGCAGAACCAAGTCCTGGAGACCAAGTGGAAGCTGCTGCAGGAACAGGGTGGTGCGGGAAGGGGGGGCAGGAACCTGGACCCTTTCTTTGAGACCTACATCAGTGGGCTGAGGAAGCAGTTGGATTGTCTCTCCAGTGAGAAGCACCAGCTGGAGACCGAGCTGAAGAGCTTCCAGGACATGGTGGAGGACTTCAAGACAAAGTAGGTTGTTTGGGGTGTCTGGTGGTGAATAAACAGAGACTCACTTCAAACAGCCAAAAAAAGAGAAGTATTGATAATAATTGTCAATACTGATTTTTCCCCAATGGTTAGAAAATGTAAAATGTTTTGGGAAAAGTGAGTTTGGATGAAAAGTGGTGCTTTTTCAAGGTATTTCTCAACTTTTCTCAGATTTTTCTCAATATATTGCTCAAATTGTGCTTCTTCCTGAAGGAGGATTCTCCATTCTTTGTCTCCCTGAAGAAGGAATTCCTTAAGAATCAGTGACATTAAGATTTAATGAGTTAATCTGTTGCTAAATGCAACTCTAATTTCCTTATGGATTTCCTCACAATTCCTTCACATATCATTCAGGACTTGAGGATTTCTTTGGAAGGCTGACATGAAGCATTAAAAAAAAAAAAGGAAAAATAAAGATTATTTTCCTGCTTCTATTTATTATAATATATAATTTATTTTAGTCTGTAAATACTAATACAAAATGTGTCCAGTTGGAAAAAGTAGAACAAAGACTGGAGAAATTAATCCACTTGAGGAATTACAAAAGACGGTGGGCAAGGAAGTCTGGGAATCTTTGGAATCCACAAGACCTGGGATCAGCCAGAGGTTGCTGGATGAAAATTGACTGTATATTTGGAGATGAGCATCTGGAAAATTTGGGTCCATTTTGGATTCTGTGCAGGGCCAGGAGCTGAACTTGATGATCCCTGGAAGTCCCTTCCAAATTAGGAGATTCCATGATACCTGTGAGGAACTGGAAGTTCTTGGATCTCGTAGAAGGAACTTGGAGTGGCCACAAGCACCAGGACTCACTTTAGCAGAGTCAGAATTCCTCCTTCCAGGCTTTCCTCACCCAGGCGCTGGAGATGCAGGAGCCAGGGCTTGTCCTGAAAGGCGAAGTGCAATTCCCTGTCCATAAATCTCCCTCGTGGCAGATCTATTTTTGCGCGTTTATGAGTCTGAGGCCAACAATGTTCATTAGTCTGAGCTGGAGCCAAAACAATCAGCCAGATTCCATCTCCCTCCTTCCCATCCACAGGTACGAGGAGGAGATAAACAAAAGGACAGCAGCTGAGAATGAATTTGTGCTCCTGAAGAAGGTTAAGTCCTTGTTTTTTACCTAAAGGGACTCCAGGAGAGCGGGAGAGGGACTTTGGACAATGGCCTGGAGTGCCAGAACAAGGGGGAATGGCTTCCCACTGCCAGAGGGCAGGGATAGATGGGATATTGGGAAGGAATTCCTCTCTGTGAGGGAGAGGAGGCCCTGGGATGGATTTCCAAGAGAAGCTGTGGCTGGTCCACCCCGGAGGTGTCCAAGACCAGGTTGGACGGGGCTTGGAGCAGCCTGGGAGAGTGGTAGGTGTCCCTGCTCATGGAAGGGGGTGGAATTGCATTTAAAGTCCCTTCCAACCTAGACTGTTCCACAATTCCATGAAATTTTAGATTAACTGGTGCTGGGCAGGTTTTCTCATGTCATCTCTGCTGCAGGACGTGGATGGAGTCTACATGACCAAGGTGGAACTCCAGGGAAAACTGGATTCTCTGTCAGATGAGATCAACTTCCTCAAGTGTCTCTACGAGGCAGTGAGTATTGTGGGGACACCGGGATGGGGGAGAGTTGTGGCACCACAAGGAAGATCTAGAAGCGCTAAATACGGTTTGGGCATCACCTGCAGGAGTTGTCTCAGATGCAGAAGACTGTGTCAGACACCTCAGTGGTACTCTCCATGGACAACAACCGGAACCTGGACCTGGATAGCATCATCGCTGAAGTCAAGGCGCAGTACGAGGAGATCGCCAACCGGAGCCGGCTGGAGGCTGAGTCCTGGTACCGGTGCAAGGTGAGGGTGGCACATGCCACTGGGGTCCTCCAGTGTCCAAGGGAGTGGGAGAGCTACTGGTGGCAGCGCAGGCCATGGCAAGGTCTGGAATGTTGCTGGTGCTGGTCTGTCCAGAATGGACCTGGCACAGACTTGCTCTCCTTTGCCTCCCTGTGGTGATGAGGGAGCAGCTGTGAGCTCACAATGGACTCAATGTGCTCCTCCTGCTTCATCCCACCAGTATGAGGAGCTGCAGGCAACCGCAGGCAAGCATGGGGACAGCCTCAAGGACACCAAGACTGAGATCTCAGAGCTCAATCGCATGATCCAGAGGATCCGGGCTGAGATCGAGAGTATGAAGAAGCAGGTGAGGGTTATGTTTTTTGAGTAATGGGGAGGACCTCTTGGGCATGCCCTTTAGAACTTCCCTGAAGGGACATAAGCGTGGTGGGAATTGCAGGGCATGGGAGGGACCTGGGAATAGCTGAGCCTGAGTGGCTGCGGCACGTGTTGCCCAGAGAAGTTCTAGATGCTCCATCCATGGAAGTGTCCAAAGGCCAAGCAGGACACGGCTTGGAGCAATCTGGGATAGTGGAAGGCATCCCTGCTCATACTCCAGATTGTCTTTAAGGTCCTGTCCAACACAACCACGTTTCTCTGATCTGGGATCATGGTTTCATTCTCTCACCGGTGGCCCCCACCCCACTCATCCTGCCCATG
This sequence comes from Phainopepla nitens, assembly GCA_013400175.1. NCBI lineage: Eukaryota > Metazoa > Chordata > Aves > Passeriformes > Bombycillidae > Phainopepla > Phainopepla nitens. The sequence goes on from VXBQ01000073.1 coordinate 20,752, forward strand.
TCCTGCCCTCTAGGGCGAGACCATTCAGACGTCAATCGCGGATGCGGAGCAGCGTGGGGAGGTGGCTCTCAAGGATGCCAGGGATAAACTGGCCGAGCTGGAGACAGCCCTCCAAAAAGCCAAGGCTGACATGGCCCGGCAGCTCCGGGAATACCAGGAGCTCATGAATGTCAAGCTGGCCCTGGACGTGGAGATTGCAACCTACAGGAAGCTGTTGGAGGGCGAGGAGTGCAGGTGGGTGGGATACAGCAGGAATTCCAATGTATCCTGATCAATCAATGAGAAAAATGTGTACCATCATCTCCATAAAACATTAATGGTGTTGTCATGAGCTGTGGACCATGGTCCTGTGTCTGTGCCAGTGGACCAATCCTGACCACAGGGAGCTGGACTGCTCCACGTGCTTTGGCTGGATCTGACACTCCATCTCTTTTCCTTGCAGGATGTCTGGAGAGTGCCAGAGCTCCGTCAGCATCTGTAAGTACTGTTCCCACGGGAGTGTGGCAGGCTGGGATCGGTGCTTCCAAACTTCTTGGTGGCATCAGAGGTAACCTGGTGCCTTTTGTTCCTCTCCGCAGCTGTGGTGGGCGGCAGCAGCTCCGTGGGAGGTGGATACGGCAGTGGATTGTGCCTTGGAGGAGGAGGAATTGGCTTTGGAAGCGGGAAAGGCAGCTGCAACACAGGCGGTGCTGGTTTATGCTTCAGCCTGGGAGGGGGTGGATTTGGTGCCGGGAGTGGATTTGGCTCCCTGGGCGGGGGATCTAACTCAGTGGTGGTGGGGGGATCTGGCACCATCCTGAAGAACAGCGGCCCCACTGGCCGGAGGGCATAGGAAAGGGATCAACCCCCTGACCCCGGCACCCAGAGGAGAAAGGGAGCAAATCGCACGATGACCCCTTAACTACCACTGAGTGATGGGCACTGATGGCACCTTAAACCACCACTCAAACTGTGGGTAGGAGACAAACATGGCCAAATGCATCTGCTAAGGACTGAGATTCCCAACAGCAAGCTGAGAACAGCTCAATCTCTTGTGCTCCTCTCCAACTGCTGGACATCAAGGTGCCCAGGTCTCCAGAAGCGGGACCTGCCCATTCATGGGGAGCCCCAAACCTGGCTGGGATGAGCCTGTGGAGCAGCACCCTCCAAGCAAGAGGCGCCCGACCACAGGCAGGAGCGGGGATGGATCTGAGCGCCGCTCCGAGTGTGGAGGGAAGCCTCTTTCTCTCAAGTTCTTGTGCTATATCCAGCCACAGTGCAACTTTAATCACTGCAGCAGGTCATCAGCTGCAGCTTAAGCTCTAAAACAGGAATTTCCTCCTGGTGCCTTGGCCCAGCTGAAGATGTTTCTCACCCAACTGACTTTTAGTTTGCTTTTTCCCCCCAAGTTTCACTCGTGGTGTTGTAAAATGTTTATTTTTACTCAGGGCTCACCTTTTCCTTGGGACCATGGGAACAATCGTGTGTGTTTGCTTAAGCCTTTCTCCTTGGCATGTGCCATCCCCTAATAAACACAAGAGGCAGAAACCTGGTGTGGTTTTCTCCCTGACCAAAGAGTTTCATGTTGCAACAAGTCTCGTCTTCTGGCGAGACCTGAAAACATTTCCTGACTTTCTCCTGCCCTTTGAAGTCTGAATTTAAAGGAGCTCAAGTGAAGGTGCAACCGGGTCTACTCTCACCCCTCTCTGTCTCCAAAAATGTGGGGAGTTTTTGAGTTTTGCAGGAATAGGGAGGGTCTCACTGGGGAGGTTAAAGGGATGTTGGGTGCGGAGTGACAGTGACACAGTCGGGGGTGTCTTTGGTGACAGACCTGGGAATGAGCCCACTCCTGGCAGAGAGAAAGAGACAGCCCCTGGATCCTCCTCTCCGCGCTGCAGGATGTCTGGACGTGGCAGAAGTCGTTGTCCCACCATTGTCCCCATCAGATCTGAGCAGACTTTCTGACTCTGTGGATTTTAGGAGACTCTTCCCTTCCTCCTTCTGTCCCTAAGCCCTTTCCTTGCTGGAATTAGCCAATTTAGGATGTTCCCCACCTATGCCATCTCTCCCTGGCCTGTGCCAGGGAGTGCCTGACCACACAACTGCCCACCCTGTCTTCCAAGGTGGCCCCAGGACTGCAGTGCCACAGCGGGACCTCCCAGGGCACTCTTTGCACAACTCCAAGTGCTTTAGGAGCATTCTACCATGGTTGGTGTGGGAGAAGGAAGAGTGGTCATCTCCTCTCCAAACAATTTGGAGCTAATTCCTTGGTATCCATGATTTTGGAGCCAGCCCTGCAGCTTTTCCTACTGTCTGGACTCACCAGGGATCCATGGATTGCTCATAAGGCATCTCCAAAAGGTAACTGAGACCATGGGAAGAGCAAGACTTTCCCCCCCCTGCTCCATCAAACTCCACCTCTCCCCAAAAGCAGAGTATTTGGATAAATTTCAATCCCCAAACTCCTGCTGTGGTTTGACCTCTTGCTCAGGAGACCTTGAATCACATCCCTGGCCAACCACAGACTGTGCTTGGGGTGACTCATCTCATTTCTCCCATGTTCCGTTCTGAGCTGGTAAAGGCTGAAGACATCCAGGACCCGCAGCAACAGGCAGACTGTCACAATGGAATGTCACAATGATGCCAGCATGGGCTTGTCACTGCTTGGGTGGGGACATGGTTTGAGAGGTGATTAAACATTCAGGGAGTTGTAAAAGTGACCCGAAGTGGTGTTGAATGAGAAGGCATTGACTTCCCTTGGAGTCACCCCAATCCCTCGGAGTCACCCCAACACAAACTTGCTTCCAGCAGTGACTCCTGCCTGAGGAGAGACAAAGGGCTTCTCCAGGAGCACAAAGGCCATTGCTAAAACAAATATATATACAAACCCTTCCCCTTTTTTTTCTGGGATCTCACCAGCAGTTAGGGAAAAGCTCTTCCAGGCTGGACACAAAGGTGATATAATTCCTGCCACTGGTTGGAGGAGAGAAAATGTTTTTCATGGTCTCAAAATAGAACTGGATTCATCAGGGTTTGTCTCTGTCCATGTCAGGAGATGGACCAAGATGTACTTTAAGGTCCTCTCCAGCCCAAGTCATTCCATGATTTTGTGATTTCATGGTTTCCTCTCAGTTATTCAAGGCCTATTTATTTTCACAGCATCATGGAACAGTTTGGGTGAGAAGTGACCTCTGAAGGTCATTTTCCTTTGCTGGGGGTTCCAGGAGAGCTGTAGAGGGACTTGGAAAGGGCCTGAAATGATAGAATAAGAGGTGATGGCTTCCAGCTGGACAAAGGCAGGATTAGGTGGGATGTCAGGAAGGAATTCCTCCCTGTGAGGGTGGTGAGGTCCTGGAATGGATTTTCTGGAAAAGCTGTGGCTGCTGTATCCCTGGAAGTGCCCAAGTCCAGGTTGGACGGGGCTTGGAGCAATGTGGTCTGGTGGAAGGTGTCCCTCCCCATGCCAGCGGTGGGATGGGATGATCTTTCTACTCCTTTCCCACCCAAGCCATTCCCCCTCTGCCCATCATGTTTGAAACGGGAGGTGATGTCGATACCCAGATCCCAGTTCAGTTTCCTAAGCTTGGCTGGAGCTGTGGCCGTGACTCAATGCTCTGCGTTATCTCTCCACTGGCGCTCGGGGCTCTGCCGTTTGCTGACTCGGGAACTCTCCTCCCCTGGGAACAGGAGAACTTTCAGATCGTGTCATCCCGCCCACAGAAAGAGAAAAAAATCCCAACAAAAATCCCCCAGGAAAGCATAACCAGAGGTTTGATAATGCTGAGGGAGGTGGATCTTGCTTGGGCTATTATGGGACAGTGCCTCAGCCCCCATTTTTATTGTCTGTATTGATTTCTTGTCTATTTTTTTATTTACTGCCTATAAAACCCTCTATCCAACTGCCAAGCCCCCCCTTCCTTTAATATCAAACCCTCTCACAGTGAGGGTTTGATATTATATATGTTTATTTTTTCACAAGTAAGACTTGATGATCTTGAAGGTCTTTTCCAGTCTTAACAATTCTATGATTTCATTATTTTTCTGAGCCTTATCTACCCCCGCAGTCCACCTCCTTGAGTCCTCCCAGATCCACACAGGTCCTGGAGGTGGGATAAACACAGGGAATGTCATGTTTTCCAGTGGAAATGCCAGTTTAACTGCATGTCCAGGTCCCAAGGCACTTTTGGAAATGGGTGTCTGGTACTTTTAGAGGCATTTAAACATCTGATGATACCAGAAGTTGCTGGTGTGGATTTTCCAGAAGCTCTTAATTAACATGTATCCTGTGAGAATTCTGAGACCTGCACCAGATGGCTGCCAGCACAGCTAGGTGCCTCCAGAGCTGTGGGTTTGGACTTCAATATGTCTTAGGTGGCTTTAAAACGTTGAAAAGTAATAAAAAAATTTATTTTTTCTCTAAAAAAAGAAAATGAGACTAATTGTTGTTTGATAAGCAAGGTGAAAGGGTGGATCTGTGATGGATTTTTGGATTAAATGACTTACAGAGTCAGCCCGAATCATTCCATGATTCTGTGAAGGATGGTGCATGTCCAATCCCTGGAAATGTCCAAGGCCATTGGACACATATCCAGGGGCTTGGAGCCACTTGGGATAGTGGAAAGTGTCCCTGCCCATGGCAGGTGGTGGAATGAGATGGGCTTTAAGATCCTTTCCAACCCAAGCCATTCTGGAATTCTGTAACAGATCATAGTCTGAATCCATCCTCAGTCGGGGATTGGAACTGGAGGATTCCGACAAACTCCTGCCTTTCTAAAATCTACATCTGCCAAATATATATTTGCATATAAACACCAAAATAAATGAAACAGCTGAAAAGAATGCTGGTTCCTCCAAGCCCAGTGCTCTCCTCATTTCCACATCTCTTTAAATGAGTTGAGCTCTATTAATTGCATTTAAATTGTTCCAGGGCGTGTGATGTGGGCAGCAAGGTTTAGGATCCCTCCTCCCACTGCGTTCCTGGGGCTGTCCCTCCATCTTCCTGCATGTTCCACCACGGCAGCTGGTGTCTCCTCATGGTCCTGAAGCTTTCATAAAATCCTACATAGGTTTCCCAGATAGGGTATTTCCTCACCAGTGCTGAGATTATCTTGGCATGAAGACAGTCAGACATGCTTTAGTCCAACAATAAATGAATTTCCAGTGCCAGCACCGGTGTCTCGTCACCGGTGAGGTTTTATTTATCAAAAAGGTGCAGAGCCTCATCAAAATGCAATTTGCTGAGCCTTGGCTGTAGATTGAGAAACTCAATTCTCTGAGCCAAAGGCAATTTTCCAAGTAAAAAGAAGGCTGAGGGTGTAACTTAGGTGTGTTTTGGGAATTGTGAAAGCTGGGCTACAACTTGGCAGAAGCCGCAATGCCTGCCTGCAATGGGGCTTTGGAGTGAGAGATTTAAAGATAAACACAAGCAGGGAGACAACCCCAGTGGATGAAAGGTGGAAAAAAAATGCCTGGTGTATCCCAGAGAGGCTCTTGCTGTTCCACAATGTGTACGATTCCTTAGTTATGGAGTGCTGGGAGCCCCAATTGGATCTTTTTTGCATTTTCTCCTGTATTAGAGGGTGTGTTTCAGGGTAGGGTCAATGTTTGGCAAATTGGAGATGGAAATCTTTAGCCACGCCACGCTGATGAAGACAGGACCTGTCTCCTCCTTCACGCCCATGCAGACCCAGCCCACCTCCAAAAACACATAAAAGGGAGCATCCGCTGCCCTCCAGCCAGAGGGACTGACTTCCCTTCTTCCACTCACCTCCTCACCCACAACCTCGTCGAGTTCCTCAGCTTCTCCATTCTTGGCTCTTTTGAGGATAAACAGCCATGTCTCGTCAGTCTGTCTGCAGGAGCTTCGGAGGGGGGAGCAGAAGGGGCTTTAGCTCCTGTTCTGCAGTCGGTGGTGGCTTTGGAGGTGGCAGCCGGAGCAGGAGCAGCTACAGCTCGTACTCAGTGTCCAGGGGATTCGGAGGTGGAGGACGGTGTGGGGGCTTCGGCAGCCGGAGCCTCCACAACATGGGGGGCAGCGCCAGGATGTCCATGGGTGGGTGCTATGGTGGTGGCTATGGCGGCAGGATGGGTGGCTTTGGCGGGAGCTACGGGGGTCTCGGCAGTTTTGGGGGCGGAATGGGTGGAGGAGGAGGAGGAATGTGTGGCTTTGGAGGAATGGGTGGAGGTGGAATGGGTGGTGGAGGAGGAATGGGTGGCTTCAGCGGAGGAATGGGTGGCTTTGGTGGCGGGATGGGTGGCTTTAGTGGCCCAGGCTTTGGCATGGGTGGCCCTGGGAGAGGTGGCCCTGGGATCCAGCCAGTGCAGATCGACACGACCCTCCTGCGTCCGGTCCATGTTGAGATTGATCCCCAGATCCAGCAAGTTAAAAACCAGGAGAAGGAGCAGATCAAGACCCTGAACAACCAGTTTGCCTCCTTCATTGACAAGGTGAGAGGGTGGGATTGTGCCTGATTAATGCCAAAATTAGGAGGAACTTCCCAGTTGCGCAGAAATGTCCTTCTGGAGCAAAATCCCAGCAGGCAGAAAAGCTTGAGCAGAGCTTTTCATTAAGGGAAGAGATGGGAATCTCTCCTCCACACAAGATCAAAGCAATGTCTCCAGGGCTTTCATCTGCCCTGTTGCACCAAGCTCTACTCTGAGGTTATGCTTGCAAGCAGGTTCAACACCTCCAACCTCCGCAGGTTTCGAGCACAGATTCTCCCTCCTCCACCACTCTCTACCCAAACAACCTCCCATTTAAGTATTAATTTATATATTTTTCTCTTTGTTTTCAAATCTTCAGTCTTTTAAATCTAGGCTGGAGATCAGATTTCCACACTGCCTATGATGAGGATGGACTTGGAGTAAGGGTAATGCGTAAAAGGTCCTTTGAGTAGAAAATTATTAGAAACTTCCTTTTTTTCCTGATTTTGCAGCTTAGGCACCAACAGAAATTTAAAAAACAAGATTTAATTGGTTCTCTCATCACCCTGCAAATCTTTCTGAGTGATGCAATAGATGTTCCTGTGTGATGGTGGGTCCTCTGTGTCTTGGCTGTAGGTCCGATTCCTGGAGCAGCAGAACAAGGTGCTCTCCACCAAGTGGGAGCTGCTCCAGCAGCAAGGGCCATCGGGGCCGAGGAAGAACCTGGATGTGATCTTTGAGAATTACATCCAGAACCTGCGAAGGCAGCTGGACTCAATCCTGGCGCAGCGGGGGCAGCTGGAGTCGGAGCTGCAGAATATGCAGCAGTACGTCGAGGATTACAAAACCAAGTGAGTGCAGAGCCAGGAGCATCTCATGCAGCTTTTTGGTCACTTTAATTTTCCCCAACTGCTTTTTATAGTGATAGTGGAGATAGTTTTTCAGCCTAAATATTTTAATTTAGGGTTTTTTCCCCTTTTAGTTTGCTTGTCATGGCCTTAGGCAGTAAAGTCCAGGAACTCAATTTGCACTTTTCCTCTCCATAGGTATGAGGAAGAGATCAACCGACGCACGACAGCCGAGAATGAGTTTGTGGTGCTGAAGAAGGTGAGTCACAGGCACCACAAAATAATCCCTAAATATTTGGCTTTACCCGTGCTTGAATGGGAATTGTGGAGTTTTTAAGATCTCTCAGCTGATATCTGGAGCCCCTTATATTCAATTTGCATAACTGGATGACACCATAACATTATTTATTTTTAATTATTTATGTATATGATTGTAGCATTATGTATAAACGCAATGCTGTCCTAGTGAATAACACCAAACACTCAGCACAGATGGCAATTCGCACAAGCCTGAAGCATTCCCAAGAGGAAACAAAACTATTTTCTGTGGGATTTTTCCTTTAGGATGTGGACAGTGCCTACATGACCAAAGTTGAGCTGGAAGCCAAGGTGGGAGCTTTGACAGACGAAATCAACTTCCTGAGGTGCATCTATGAGGAGGTAGGACTTGTCTCTTCTCCAAGGGGGCTGGACTTGCAATGAGGAGGCCAAACATCGAGGTTGGATGGGGTGGCTGGGTGGATTTCAGCTTGAGATGGTGCCTCTGACTCATGTCTTGGTTGCAGGAGCTGTCTCAGATGCAGACGATCAGTCGGGATCTATCTGTGGTGGTGTCCATGGACAACAACCGGCACCTGGACCTGGACAGCATCATCGAGGAGGTCCGGCGCCAGTATGAGCAGATCGCCCAGAGCAGCCGGGCTGAGGCCGAGGCCTGGTACCAGAGCCAGGTGAGTCAGGGAGCAGTGGAGACTCCCGGGTGTGGCTGAGTGATTTACAGTAATTTATGACTGGGTGAGACACCTTTTCAAGCTAACGGGGCTGGAGCTTGTGGTGCAAGGAAGGTCCAGAAGGACTGAGCTGCTTTTGAGGGATCTGACTCACTCTTCCCAATGCATCCCAAACTCACTGAGGTGCGTGGCACAAACTGATGCCTTGACAGGCTACTGAGAACAGAGGCTAGACAGTGTTAAAGGAATAAAGTAGGATTTTATTAAAAAGGTCTTCAAAGGATACAGCTTGGGCAGTACAAGAGCCTGGCTGAGGCTACACCCAAGATGGATGACAGGTCACACATTTTCAGACTTTTATAAATTTTGGTCCATTTCCATATTGGGGTTAAGTGTCCAATTACAGCTTCAGGTTATGAAGTCTCATCCTCCCAGATTGCTCTCCTCAATTCGCTGTTGTTTATACTTTTTGGGCCCAAAGCTTGGCCCTTGGTTCTTGGGCTGAAAAAGAATTGTTTTGTCTAACTAATCTGTGAGGAGAATTGCTAACACTTTATATGAAGTTCAGAGTTACATACTAAGGCAGCACAGAATCTGGATAATATGAAAGCTAAAACTTAAGGCATCAAAACCTCTCAATTAAATCGGCCCAAAATGCACTTTAATGAGAAAATTCCAGCCCAGGTAGCTTTTTAGAAGCCAAGAGATGCTTTTTAGTGTCACTAAGATCCATTTCAAAGCTCAAACCCCATGACTGAGACCCAGAGCCACCTTGAACATTGAGCTGGGCATCCATCGGCAGTGCAGTGGGTCCTCAGAGCGTCACCTGAGCCTTGAAACTGGGGACAAATCTCCTAGAGGCACCAGAAATGTGTCACTGATAGATCGTTCTGTCTTGGTGCCATCAGTATGAGCAGCTGCAGAGCACGGCTGGTCGGCACGGGGACAACCTCCGCAACACCAAGATAGAGATCCAGGAGCTGACCAGGAACATTCAGAGGCTGCGGGCTGAGATTGAGAATGTGAAGAAGCAGGTACGGATTGGTTGGTGTCTCAGGGATGAGATTGAGGACATGAAGAAAGGAAGGGGCTGGTTGGTGTCTCAGGGGAAGATGGCAGCAGGTTGGATCACAAATGACCAGGAGTGGGGCAGAAACCTTCTATCATCCCAAGTTCATTTCATGCAGATTTATTTGCCTCCTGATTTCTCCTCTTGGGAGTCTGAGGGCTGATCATTAGGGAACAAATTGAGGTCTGAGAAAGCTCTTGTTGTGCTCCGCAGAACCAGCAGCTGCAGGCAGCCATTGCTGAGGCTGAGGAGAGGGGGGAGATGGCTCTTAAAGATGCCCGGTTGAAGCTGGAGGAGCTGGAGAGTGCCCTGCAGAAGGACAAGGAGGAGCTGGCTCGCCTTGCTGAAGGAGTACCAGGAGCTGCTGAATGTCAAGATCGCACTGGACGTTGAGATTGCCATGTACAGGAAGCTGCTGGAGGGGGAGGAGAACAGGTAAACAACTGAGCTCTCATTAGATGTTGTGATCTACACTGGACACCTGGAACGTTGACAGTAATCCCAAACCAATTCTTTAGGCTAACAGGTGGATGTGGTGATTGATGCTGTGTGGGATATTCTGGTGGTCAGGACCCATAACTGGCTCCCTAGAGGTGGCAGAGATGCTGCTCCATCTCTGTCACTGCTGAGTTTTTAATGAACCTCAAATCTGGAGAAACCTCATTGTAAAGAGGAATTGCCAATCCCTTCCCTCCTCCAATCCTTAAGTGATTCCAAAGTAGCTACGGAGGGTGAACCAGGAAAATTATTTGATAGTGGAAATACAGAAGAAAGTTTTTACCACCTCTCATTTATTGAGTAATTAAAATGTCCGATTTCCTTCACAGGCTGTGCAACGATGGCATGTCCAATGTCAACGTCTGTAAGTATCTGCCGTGGAGTCTTTGAGAAAAAGCATCAGACTGTGTTTTTTCAGAGACAAAGCCTGAGACTGGGCAATGGGAACAAAACCTGTGCTTTTCTTCCAGCTGTGGTGGGCAGGACGACTGTGTCTGGAGGCAGAGGAGGCATGGGAGGAGCGTTCGGAGTCAGCAGCATGGGAGGAGGATTCGGAGGCGGCAGCTGTGGAATGGGAGGAGGATTTGGAGGCGGCAGCGGCATGGGAGGAGGAATGGGAGGAGGCGGCATCTGCGGAGGAGGCAGCAGCTTTGGAGGAGGCAGCATGGGCGGCAGCTGTGGGATGGGGGGAGGAATGTACGTCGGGGGCTTCTCCTCTGGAAGCGGAAGGATGTGCGGCTCTGGCGGGGGATCCTCCTCCGTGCGGAGATGCGTCACCACCACCTCAGTCAAGTCTTCGGGAGTGAGATTCTGAGCCCCGAAGGTTGGCAAGGAAAGAAGCATCTCCTCTCTCCTCCTGACAGCAGCCCAGCCTCCCAAAGCCCAGCTCCGGTGTCCTGCAATGGGATGAACTGTGTCCCTCCCTCCCAGCTCATCCCAGCTCCTGGTCCCGCCCGGGGATTTGGTGGCGATGCCGTGGGTGTCCCGGCACCGGGAGCTGCCTGGCAGGAGGGGCCACTCTGCCTTCCTTGCTGTGTTGTACATTTCTTGTGGCAAATGTGTATAAAATCCCTCTCTCCTCTTCTTTCCTCCTGTTCTGTGTTCCTGGGGTGCTTCTGTGTGTGTCCATCCTGCTCTTCCCTTTGCAGGCCTTTGGGGTCAGGGTGGGTGTGGGGCAAGCAGGACTCGTCCCTTGGGGAGGGGGCATCTCAGGCGGTGGCCAGAGGGATGAGCTGGCCCGGGGTGGAGCTTCTGGGCAGCTTTGCTCACTTGGAAGCCCCAGGTGTGCTGCCAGCAGGAGCTTCCCTGGAGCTCCGGCTTCCATTCTACAGCTCTCGGTGACACCTGGGACACCTCACACACACCTGAACTATTCCTAAGGAGAACAAAATTGTCCTTCAGCGCCCAGCTCCCATGACACAGTGCGAGAAGTACTGTCCCCACCTCCCCGCCTCCTCTGTGGGCTGCCCTCCTTCCTTGGGATGTTGCCATTCCCAATAAATTGCAGAGAATATTCACGATGTTGTGTTGCTGCTTTGGGAGCTGCTCTGGGCAGGGTGGGAGAGGGGCTCATTCTCCTGCCTGTCCCTGTGTTTTGAGGGAACAGATCAGCAGTGGGAATGGACAAGGGCAGGTGCCCCAGCTCAGATGATGCTCTTGACTCTTACCTGGAGGCACAAACCTATATCCAAAATGGTGGGGGTCTGGATCCTCCAGCTGAACAATGAGAGCTCAGGTCAGAGACCTGGAATCATAGCATAATGGAATGGTTTGAGTTGGAAGGGACCTTAAAGATCATACCATTCCAGCCCTCTGCCATAAACAGGGACACCTTCCACTAGATGGGACTTCCACACATTGGACTAAGCAACAAAATTAAGTTGCTGCTTCTGAGGTTTCTTTGGGATCATCTCCAGGTGTAGGAGACTTTGATGTGTGTCAGGCGAAGGAGATGGCACCAGTGTTGCTGTGTGCAGTGGTGGGAGGGTAGGTGAATGTGGATCAGGACATTGGCAATGCACCTGCTGCTGGCTGCAGTCAGCCACAAACTCATCTGCCTCAGGATGAGCCATGATTCTAGCCGTGGGAACACGATGGGCTGGGAAGGTGTGATTCATCCCCATCCATGAGCTCAGGTACCATCCTCTCCCTGAGATGCCAATTAATTCCCCAGTGGCTCATCCTTGCTCCAAGAGCAGGAGGGAGAGATTTGGAGGAGCTCAGGAGGGGGTTTGGGAGGGGAGTCTGGAGTGTTTAATGCGAGCTGTGCTGTGGTTCCTCCACCACCTGGAGAGATCAAAGGGGCAGAAAACGCTGTCAGTGGTGGTTCAGGACTCCCACAACAGCCTCTGGGAGTTGTGGATGTTTCTAGAGTGGGTCAGGAAGCTGCAGACTGAGGAAGAGGTCCAGGAAAGGCAACAGGTAATGACTACAGGCTGCTTGGAAGAGAGAATTCTCCCATTGGAAGACCAGAAGGAGGGTGCCAGGGTTGGAGAACGTGGCTGGGTTTGTCCCAACAAGAAGATGCTGAGAAGGCTCTGAGAAGCTGGTGTTGTGCCAGGAGCACTTTGAGGTTTGGCTTGGGGCAAGAGTCACTTGTTTTGGTGCTTAATTTTAAGAGTCTGTTTCTTCTCAGCTTTAAAATCTAGAGCACAGCATTGCAGTGCCCTGTGAGGAGTCGTTGCAACACCTCCTCTGTGCAAGGTTCATGATGGAAGCTCTTGGCTGGGTCAGATGTGAAGCTGGAGCATGGCTTGGTCTCCATCCATCTGTTTTCTGCCGAGTTCACTTTTTCCTGGTGTTGGTCTTACCATGTTCAACTCCTTGTGTAAGAGATCTGAAGGATCAGCTTAGTTTTGAGTCTCACCTGAAAGAGGCCAAAGTGACTCCAGATTTGGAATAATCTGCACATCTTGTCTGAAGACGTCAGAGTGACTCAATCTGGGCGTCTTATCTGCAGGAGCTGAGTGTGGTCAGCACCCAGGCATCTGGCTGACTTTGCAGATCTTCCTCCTCGTTGTGGAACCTCCTTGTGGGATGTTCCAGTGAAGTCCTGGTGCCTTCATACCACGGGTTTGGCAGCTGGGAGGGAGGCCAGGAGAAGGGACAACCATTTTCTCCACCTAAACCTGAGCCACTCTGCAGCTCCCCCAGGCTGCTCATCATGAGTGGGTGCTCTGGGCTACAGGATGGTCTGGAGAGCTTAAGTCTCCATCTGGGAGATGACCCTGGAGAAACCAGCCCATCCTGATTGCAGCTGCTTTTGGAAGGGAGGGTGTCCCCTCCATGCTGTGGGGTGCTGTCCATTCTGCAGGAGCACACAGCTGGGTAACCTTTGGCCAACTGTCGGTCCTCCTCAAAAGCTGGATAACCTTGTCCCTCAAGGGTGGAATAACCATTGGTCAACTCTTACCTGATGCATTGAGGGTGGGACAACCCTTGGATAAGTGTTTTTTGAGTCTCTCATGGGTGGGACAATCCTTGGCCAACTCTTACTTGAATTCTTTGAGAGGAGGATTATTCTTGACCAACCTAGAGTTAGGAGTGGGATAACTCTTGTTCAAGTGTTACTGAGCCCCGAAGTGGGGAATAATCCTTGGCCAACTCTTACCGAGTTCCTCAGGAGTGGGATGACTCTTGGCCAGCTGTTGAGTCTCCCAAGAGTGGGATAACCCTCGGCCGACCATTGGCTCCTTCAAGGGTAATGTTCTCCCCTCCCTTACACTGTTCCAAGCAGACCAGGGGGCTCAGTACCCCCGTCCCAGTGACAGTCAGGGACATTTTGGTTTCTGATGCCTCGTGACACTTTCAAAGCACATTTAGTTGCCCAGATCTCTTTGGAGACTCTGAAAATTCCTTCTGAAGTTCTGTGTTCATACACAGTTTTTTTGGATGGCCTTAAATTAATGTTTTAGGTATTTCAAGGGCTAGAATATGCAATTTCTGTCATTTTTTCATTACTTGTGCTGTTTTCTAGGAACAAGTGAACATTCATTTTCTATTTAATTCATTAAGTTATTCAGGTATTTAATTGACAATATCCAGGTAGATAAAACCTTTAGAATGCCTTTTAAGTAATACTTACGGACTTGGCTTCCTTTTAAACTAGAATCTACTCTTTTTTGGAACACACCCATATTATTTGTATTTTCCGTAATTAATTAAAATTTCATTTACATGCAACACAAAAAAAAGGGTTTATTTCAGAGACATCCTATAAAATGCATTTCTAAACCACATTTCTAAACCGCATTCCTTTCCCAATAAATTATTTGGAAGCAAAAGGTTATACTGTGCCTTGGGGGTTGTAACAGCTCCATTTATCAGCAGGTTTTTCCATGTCAGTCATCTCATTTTTGGGAATAAAAAAGTAAATCAGAGGTTGTGGGATTCACCAGAGCAGCAGGAGCCCCTTACCACTTTGAATTGTCCATCTGTTGCTCCTCTTCCGTAGTGTTTGTCTGTCCCTGACATTGTCACCAAAGGGTTCCCAATGTGTCCCTTCATTCTTCCTCAAGCTGTCATTCCCTGCCACCCTCAGAACACTGAGGAGAAGGAGATGATTTCAGTCACCTTCTTCCCTCTGCTTCAGCATCATCCAAAGCCCCAGCTGGTTGTCCCAGATTTGCACAGTTGCAAGTGGAGGGAATTTAGTCTACAGACAGAAGACACTCCCATTGTAGTGACACCACATGCTCGGAGGAGATGTTTTTCCTCTCTAGCAAGAAAATATGCTGAGTCTCCTCAAACTTTGGTGTCATGAATTCCCATTCAGGATTGGGAAACATCTCCTGAAACGCAAAGGCAATTTAACATATAAAAAGGGGATTAAGGGTGTGTGTGAGGAATTGTGAAAGCCATATTATAGCTGGGATTTCATCAAAACTTTGCCTTTCTATGGAGCTTTGATAGGGAGATCTCTATCTGGAATTATTGGGAGCCACTAATGAGGGCTGGATATCCAATGAGGGGCTGCAGAAAAAGATTATGGACAAAATTGATTTCCAAGATGCCATAAAGATATGGGAGTCCACTTAGTCATGGAGACCTGCCTCAATGCTCTTGTTTTATTCACCTCTAGATTACAGGGCGTGTTTCTCAGCAGCCCCAAATATGGAAAAGCTCATGGCAAATCTGTCAACAACCCCGTGCTGATGAAAATATTAAATTGCTTTCCACCTTCATGCCCAAGCTGTCCCAGCCCACCTCCAGCAGTGGATAAAAGGGAATGCCTGGAGCTGTTGGAGCCAGAGAAGACTCTGCAGACTTCTTTCTGCCCTCATCAACTCCGTTGGTCTTTCTGCTCTTCTGGTTTTTGATTCCACTTGGGAAAAAACAGCCATGTCTCGTCAGTCTGTCTGCAGGAGCTTTGGAGCTGGTGGGAGGAAGGGGTTCAGCTCCTGCTCTGCTGTCGGTGGTGGATTTGGAGGAGGTGGCGGCCGGAGCAAGATCAGCTACAGCTCGTACTCCTCATCCCGGGGAGGAGGCGGAGGAGGACACTGTGGAGGGTTCAGCAGCCGGAGCCTCCATAGCATGGGGGGCAGCAGAAGGATTGCCATGGGCGGGTGTTATGGTGGTGGTGGATACGGCGGTAGGATGGGCGGCTTTGGTGGAGGAATGAGCTGTGGAGGGATAGGTGGTGGTGGAATGGGTGGTGGAGGAATGGGAATGGGTGGCTTTGGTGGTGGAATAGGTGGTGGAATGGGTGGTGGGGGAGGAATGGGAGGCTTTGGTGGTGGAATGGGCAGTGGGGGAATGGGTGGCTTTGGTGGTCCAGGCTTCCCTGGAGGCATCCAACCCGTGCAAGTTGACCCCAGCCTCCTCCGTCCAGTCCATGTTGAGATTGATCCCCAGATCCAGCAAGTTAAAAACCAGGAGAAGGAGCAGATCAAGACCCTGAACAACCAGTTTGCCTCCTTCATTGACAAGGTGAGAGTTTAGGACTGGGTTTTTTGGAGGTGGCATGTCAAACAGCTTCCTTGGGGTGTGGAATGGGTATTTTTTCACCTACCAATCACTGTTGTGAGTTGTTAGACCAATGCCTCAGCATCGAGTTGTAATAAGTCAGGTTTTATTAAGTAGCACCGAACAATAGAAGAGGTTTTGTGCTAATGGAAGATTAAAGAGAACATCTGCAGGGTATTCTGGGGATTGTCCTGCCAAGGCACTTCTGCAGCCTCGTTTTGGGTGATTCAGGGTAAAGTCATCACTGTAAATTTAATTGTCCTAAGAGTTCTCATTGCTGGGATTTGCTTCTTGATGAGACTTTCTTCTCAAAGCCTGATTCTAGAAACTTCAGAGCATTACACCTCTTTCCAATACTCTTGGATTATTTCTATTTCAAACAGGAGATGAAGAAATGGAGAATCCCTCCTAAGGGAATGCATGGGGTAGTTAAGGAATAAAAAATCACCTTTCTTGACTTCACTGCTGGAAAGATGATGGCAAAGTCAAACCCTGATGCTATGAAAAGTTGGGATGATGTTTTCTACTGGCAACATCTCTGTCTCCAAGGGAGAAGTTCAGAATGACTCAAAACTTAATTGTCTAATAATAAATAAATTAAATAATGCTTCTCATGCACTTCAGGAGCTTGAATGCCTGAATAAGACATAGATGAGGAATGACTTCCTGGGCTTCCAAATATTCCAGGAGTGGGATGCCTCTCTGGGGAATGTCTCAGACACCCTTTGTTGGCTGTAGGTCCGATTCCTGGAGCAGCAGAACAAGGTCCTCTCCACCAAGTGGGAGCTGCTCCAGCAGCAAGGGCCATCAGGGCCGAGGAAGAACCTGGATGTGATCTTTGAGAATTACATCCAGAACCTGCGGAGGAGGCTGGAGTCTCTGCTGGGCCAGCGGGGGCAGCTGGAGTCGGAGCTGCAGAACATGCGGCAGTACGTGGAGGAGTTCAAAACCAAGTGAGTGCGAGGACACACAGGGAGGGAGCAGCCGGGAGAGCAGAGCTGGTGTGGAGACTCCGTGGGAGGAGTGACCAGGGGCCTCANTGATGAGAGGAAGCCATGGTCCAATTCTGAGATCTTTCCTTTAGGATGTGGACTGTGCCTACATGACCAAAGTCGAGCTGGAAGCCAAGGTGGGAGCTTTGACAGACGAAATCAACTTCCTGAGGTGCATCTATGAGGAGGTAGGAACTCTCCCTTCCCTTGGGTGAAGTTTTAATAAGGGTGTGGCGGCCTAAGATACTGAGGTTGGGCTGGGCATCTTTGTGGGTTTGATCTGGAAAGGTTGCCTGGAGCTGCTGCTCTTCTCTCCCCTCATCAGATGGTGCCTCTGACTCATGTCTTGGTTGCAGGAGCTGTCTCAGATGCAGACGATCAGTCGGGATCTATCTGTGGTGGTGTCCATGGACAACAACCGGCACCTGGACCTGGACAGCATCATCGAGGAGGTCCGGCGCCAGTACGAGCAGATCGCCCAGAGCAGCCGGGCTGAGGCCGAGGCCTGGTACCAGAGCCGGGTGAGTTGGGATGGGGTCAAGGCTCGTGGGACAGTCCCTGCTGTTTGAACCACCCGAGTTTTTGGTCAGTTGTGTCCCTGATGGATGTCTTTGTCCCCACGTCTCCAGTACGAAGAGCTCCAGAACACTGCTGGAAAACATGGGGACAGCCTCCGCAACACCAAGATGGAGATCCAGGAGCTGTCCAGGAATGTCCAGAGGCTGCGGACAGAGATTGAGAATGTGAAGAAGCAGGTAAGGGAACATCAGCGCCTCATTGGGTAAATGCTGCATGCTGGGTCAGGATGGGGCTGAGTGGTAAGAGGGAAAGCAGTCATGATAATTCATGCCCTTTCGAGGAGATAGATTTTTTGTTTTCCCTCCAGCTTGTGACAGAAGGATGCTCCAGTAGAGGGTAGGAAGAAGGGATCTCACACCCTGGTTTTCTCTTCCTCAGAACCAGCAGCTGCAGGCAGCCATTGCTGAGGCTGAGGAGAGGGGGGAGATGGCCATCAAGGATGCCAGGAGGAAGCTAGAAGAGCTGGAATGTGCCCTGAATAAAGACAAGGAGGAGCTGGCTCGCCTCCTGAAGGAGTACCAGGAGCTGCTGAATGTCAAGATCGCACTGGACGTTGAGATTGCCATGTACAGGAAGCTGCTGGAGGGGGAGGAGAACAGGTACTTAACTGGCATCTATTTGACTAAATTTTTGACAGATTATAAGATGAGTGGGCAAAAACCTTGAATCCACACTAAAGACTGATTTTGTGTCATTCACGCTCAAATTCCTAAGCATATATTAATTATATTGAGCAAAAATATACTTAAGTGGGTTTTCATCTTAAAAGAATGTGAAGGTAAAGGTTGCTCATTTATTTAAAGAATAATTGGAAAATTCTGAAAAAAATATTGAATAGATTGCTGATTTTTTTAAAGAATAATTGAGAAATACAAACTTGTACAAAAAAGGGAAATTCTCAGCTGAAGAGCTGTGCACTCCCCAGAGGAATAACTGGTCCCATTTCCTTCACAGGCTGTGCAACGACAACATGTCCAACGTCAATGTCTGTAAGTATCTGGCCTGGGGTCCTTCAGAAGCGGTAGACATTGTTCTTTTGGGCAACAGGTGAGTAACCAGAGCTTTTCTTCCAGCTGTGGTGGGCAGGACGACTGTGTCTGGAGGCAGAGGAGGCATGGGAGGAGCGTTCGGAGGCAGCGGCATGGGAGGAGGATTCGGAGGCGGCAGCTGTGGAATGGGAGGAGGATTTGGAGGCGGCAGCGGCATGGGAGGAGGAATGGGAGGAGGCGGCATCTGCGGAGGAGGCAGCAGCTTTGGAGGAGGCAGCATGGGCGGCAGCTGTGGGATGGGGGGAGGAATGTACGTCGGGGGCTTCTCCTCTGGAAGCGGAAGGATGTGCGGCTCTGGCGGGGGATCCTCCTCCGTGCGGAGATGCGTCACCACCACCTCAGTCAAGTCTTCGGGAGTGAGATTCTGAGCCCCGAAGGTTGGCAAGGAAAGAAGCATCTCCTCTCTCCTCCTGACAGCAGCCCAGCCTCCCAAAGCCCAGCTCCGGTGTCCTGCAATGGGATGAACTGTGTCCCTCCCTCCCAGCTCATCCCAGCTCCTGGTCCCGCCCGGGGATTTGGTGGCGATGCCGTGGGTGTCCCGGCACCGGGAGCTGCCTGGCAGGAGGGGCCACTCTGCCTTCCTTGCTGTGTTGTACATTTCTTGTGGCAAATGTGTATAAAACCCCTCTCTCCTCCTCTCTCCTCCTGTTCTGTGTCCCCACCTCCCTTCCTCTGTGTGTGTCTCCTGCCCTCCTTCCCCAGGATGTTGCCATTCCCAATAAAT
>VXBQ01000080.1:1569-142474 GCA_013400175.1 Phainopepla nitens
GGGGGGGGGGGAAATAACATTACACATGTAATTTTCACACCACTTCTTAATATATGCAGGCTCTAAAGTTCTTGCAGTGTAAAAGAAAAACTCTGGGTTTTTTGGTTTTGTTTTTTTTTTTTTTTCCCTGGGAGCTCTGATGGGCCAGCATTCTCGTTAATAACAGTAATTTCTCTGGCAGGAAGATGTTTTCATTTGTATTTACTTTTCAGTACAGGGCAATTGTGCTGCTCTGCCTTGTGCACTCTTCCTAGTTTCTATCTCAAAAGAACTGCAGTGCTTGGAACAGGACTGCAGTTTGAGGCAGGTGTTGTTGTCCTACTGTTATGCAAAATAACACTAAAATATAATTGTAAAGGAAATTCAGGAAACAGCTGCAAACTCGGCGTGGCAACCACTACATTATGTGAGCAGTTGTTGCAGCATCTTACATCGCATCTAGCACAGCAAAGATTTGTTTCAGCAAAGCTCACTGTTGCTTGTTTTTGCTGCTGGAACCTTGTTCTCAGGAGAAGAGAGGTCCACCAGATCTCACAGGGGAAGGCCACACCACAGGTTACAATGCTGTACCATCTCTAGTGACAGTTTTTAAATTGGTGCTTTATGTTTTAGTTTCATCCTTTTTATTATTTTTTTTTTAACATACTTTTTTCCTTCTAATGCTAAAGAACACGAAGGATAGAATCCAGTTACTGGAATGAAGGTTGCAGAATGTCTTCACCCAACTAACATATGGAAGCCTGCATAGGCCTGAGGTGGTAAAATAGTAAAATAAATGGCCTATAGCAGGCCATCTGCCATTTGCAGAGCATTTTCATCGTGCTTCTTGCCAAACTGGAAATTAGTCTTTGTATTAAAAATATATTTTGAATACAAAACAAAGATTTCAAATGCTTAATGCTACACATGGCAAACACATTTCTATCTGGGAGCTGGAGAAGTCTGGGAAAATCGCGCTGGAAAAATATTGCTTAGTTTGATGCTCAGGGCTCAAGTCATTCTTGTCTCTTTCCCATCTCTTTGTTTTCCCAGTAAGGACGGATTTACTTTTGTAAAATGCACTCCAGATATGAGAAGTCCACTCTTGTGTGTGGCAGCTGAAGGGAGGTATATCAGTGGGTTCTGATAGTTGTGATTTCATGGACAGATTTCATGGGCACGCGTGTCCCAGCTGAGGATCTGCCTCATAAACGGGGCTTTTAAAGAGTTGCTCATCTTGAAAGTATTCTTCTGACATCAGCTGATCGATTTTTCACAGAGTCCCTCTGAAGGGAAGGCAGCTGAGGTATCCTCAGTTTTATTGACTGAAGAAATTAAAGCACAGATTTTGCGCAAGAAACTCAGTGGAGCGTGCTCGGGGGGTTCTGGCTATTGGGTTATGCCAGTATTGCACTACACATCCAGTCCTAACCAAAATGTGTCTAAGAGCACTCTGAAGAAGCGAAAGACAGGGATGCATAGAGAGGGAAGAGCCTATTTGTTTCATCTCCTGCAGAAATATTTATGCGTGAAATCGCGCTTAAGTCAGATAAATTGTTACTGTCTCGTAACAGTGAATCCGAACCAGTTGCAATGCTAGTGAGCTGTAATATGGATATTTAGTTCAGATTGCCTAGACAGTCGCCTTTCTCTGGACATATAAATACTTTGATTCGAAGGTGGTTGGGTGTACCTTTTGCTATGCGATTGTAACATGTTCTTTAAGTCAGTTTCTTGTAAGTCTCTCAGTTGTTGGTGTTGTAAAGCTACAGCAGCGCCTTGAAAACAAGTGTGCATGTTTGTGTAAAGTCTTTTGTCCTTCAGGAAGCTGTGTCCGCTCGTGAGTTTTCATGCTTGCAATTAACACAAGATGTTATTTAAAATAGAGGATGTGAAATGGGGAGTGTTTAACTGGAACTTTCAATACACATATTTTATTCCCCCTTCCCCCACTCCCTGAAGAAAAAGCCTTACTTTAAGCATTCATCCCTTGGATGTGTCTAATGACAATAGAGTTGGATGATGGGGTAATTAAAAGAAAAAAAATGAACAGTAATGTGTAGAGAGGGGTGATGGGTACATCCAGAACACAGAAAAAGATCTCAAATCTGGATGGAAATCAGCAGAGCTCAGAGTAGAGGGTCTATGTGTGTTTCCACCTCATGGCTCATGGCAGTGTGTGGTGTGTTTCTCCCCTGGCAGAGGTCACGGCGTTGATGCGGAGCTGCTGGGACTCGGGGGCTGCCCGGAGCACGATGCCCTGCCCTGCCCCTGGCTTTGGCGAGCTGTGAGCTGCCCATGTCCATAGGGAGGAAGGATGGCTCATGGAATTCCGTCACAAGGCAAAGTTACCATAACGGTGGATGAGTACAGCTCTAACCCAACGCAGGCCTTCACGCACTACAACATCAACCAGAGCCACTTCCAGCCTCCCCACGTGCACATGTGAGTGTTCCCAACGAGAGCCTGCCGTGTGCCTGCCGTGTGCCTGCCGTGTGCCTGGGACCCGGGGCTGCTGCTGCTCGGGGAGGGGGCTGAAAGCTGGCAAATTCGGTTAGCTAGTCCCAGGAGCTAGAAGGCACAATGGTTATGAGGTTTCTACCCGGTGTGTCCGAGGAGTTCCGTCCCCTCCTGGCTGTGGCTGTGCCCGAGGCTCGGTGCCACCACCTCGGTGGAACTCGCCTCGTGTTCTCAAGCTTGTTGTCACTTTACTGATGTGGCTTTCCCTTGCCTGAGGGACCCGTGTCTAAGATTTAAGCTCCCTTCCCCCAGCGCTTACACTCAGCTGCGAAATAGGCCTAATTGGGACTAATTGTCCCCCCTGATCAGTGAATCCTTTGTCCTGCTGGTTGCGAGTGGAACGTGTGCCGCATTCCACATTCCACTCGCAACCTGCCGCACAAAGGGCTCGGGTCTCCTCCGAGGAGCTGCAAACACTCTTTAAACAACAGCCCTGGCCCGAACCGGCGAAACCACGGCGAGTGGGGAGCTGCAGGTTCCTTCCCTCACCTTGTTCCTCCTGGCTATTGTGGCACCAGGCTCGGCACCTGGGCACAGTGGGCTGCTTGCTTAGCAAAGAGCTAAGTACCAGCTTCAACTCTGAATTTCCTTCCCATTGTTTACTGAGTTTTGATCTTTATCGGTTATTTACGTGAAGGTTCTCTTTCTTTTAGCATTAATAGACTGAAAAGCACGTGAAACTAAAACAAAGCCGACATCTCTTGACATCCTGCGAGCCATTGTTAGGCAGGATTTTGAACCATGTCACACTATTGAATTTGATAAGGATTTTGCATAATAAGGGGGGAAAGTTGTATGGTGTTTCATTGCATTTTTGTTATGTAGAAGCCTGCCGGAAGAGTCACAATGTAGGAGTTCAGCACCTTCTAATAGGATTTCATGTGGTTACAATGTTCCTAAAGGCAACTTTAGGAAGAATGCTGGAGAGTGTCTGTCGTGCATTCACTTTCCAAGGTGAAAAACTTTCCATTAGTTACATTTGATTTATAACTGATAATGTAACTTTGATTTTAGAAACATTTCCTTGTCTTGATTCACTTTGCAGACCTTGCATGTTTTGCACTCCAGGCTGTGCTTCTAACTGACATTAAGTCCAAATATCATTTCGAGAATGAATTCAAAGCAAACAAAAGAAAATCAGAAAGCAGTTTTAAAGAACCCCTTCCTATTGACATCGACATCAGTGGGAGCTGAATTTAGGACTAAGTGTGGTGTTAAACACTGTAAAAATTGTTCATGCTTTGTTTAAAAATCTCACAGACATACAGGCACTCCTGTAAGGGATAGTGTATCTCTTAAATGATATTACCTTGATGGAGGTCTTGAAAGATACTTGTTTGGAAAAACTGTGTAGTTGAAATAAAAACTGAAACTTCAAAGTACGGTACAGTATTTTAAATAATTTTTTATTTAATTACTGCAACTTTCTTAAAATCATAAATTTGGTTTCAGCAGAGGGTGTGGTATATGAAAGGGAGATCAAAATTGCAAAAAGTTGGAAATTAATTAGTCTCAGATTGACAGTGGAAGCAGAGACAGCAATGTTCAAGCGCAGGACGTGAGTGCAGGTGTAGGTCTGGATAGCAAATGACATTTTAGAAAACCTGTTGAGAAAGAAAAGAGGGGATTCTAGCAGGTGGGTAGAGAAAGCAAGGAAGGGAAGATATGAGTGCTGAGGGTTTGTGTGATGTAGGAACAGTAGAATTGCTTCTGGGGAGGAGAGACTGGACTTGGTGGGAGCTTCAGATGGAGTTTTTATTTGTCTTCTTAATGTATTGTAATGGAAGTTTTGTGTGTTTACCTGAAAGAGTTGTCATCAAGAGAGAAATCTTAACAGAAAATTGGTAAAAGCAGTATTAACAAAGAAACCATGATCTCTTTACCCTGTTCTGTCTCTGTTAGTGCCACACTGCTGCAGCCGCCAGGATTGATTTGATTGGGTTTTACAGTCTGCTTTTCTTTGTTGCTGTCTTTTAAAGTAATGCATGTGTGTGGTTTGTTGTTTTGGTTTTTTTTAGTTTTTTTTTGTTGTTGTTGTTTTTCCCTGAGAGAGAGTTTGAAGAGGCTTTATTCCCTAGTGAAAAATTTATTTTAAAAATCATGGGATGAAGAGAAATGAGCACAGCAGTATGGGAGCTGGGTTTTGTGACATGGATGTGAATAGCAGGGCAATCTATTGCTGCAGGACCCTGCTGCATGCCATAAATCAGCAGCTGGGTGCAGTCCTAAGGACAGTGCTCTTTGCTAAAGGAAATACTGGTTTTATAAGTAATTTCTCAGTGGATAGGCATCTTGGTGTACAAAGTTCGTTTTTTGACCTGCACCGAGCCATTTACATGGTCCCACATCCTTTGGGGCTGACTCTGATTTCACACAGAGTGAAGGAGAGTCCATGGAATATCACCAGCATAAATCTGGTGAGCAAGGCACTAGTGGCAGTACTTTGCCTGTTCACATGTCCTGGGCATTTTTCACACTTTTATTTTGTGTCTTTCGTATTTCAGTCAGCTGGGATATAGTTCTCTTATCTTTATATGTATTTTTATGCCAGCACTCCACACTTTTTATGCCAAACTGTCAGTTTGTTTAAGCATACTGTCAGGTAAACAACAGTGTATTTATTACAGCTTCCTTTGCTTGGGCTGGCAGCAACAGCAGTTTGGTCAGTATAACCTTTGAATTAGTTTGTCCAGCTGTTTTATTTTATTTCCTTTTATTTAATTTCATTTCTCTACTAATTAATGTTCAAACAGGTATTCTAAAGGCAATTTTTGCTGCGCAGCTCTTTTGCATAAAAGTATGTAATTTTAAATACTATTTTGTCATCTTGAAGCGATGCTCCCACCCACAGGTTTCACTTGGGTGAAATAACTTATAACTCTCTGTTATAAAGTGTTTGCATTTGAATGTTTTATCCAATTAATGTTTACTTTCAGTCAGTTTTAATTAACTGCATCATCTTAGTTCCCTGCTCTCAAGGATAGCTGCAAAATAATAAATAACAACTATAATATACTTCCTTTATTATTCTTTTGAAAGTTTTCATATTTTCAGGGTTTTTTTGGTCAAGAATTGTTACTTAAAGAGGGAAGTGCTTCTTGCTCCTTAGGTGTATAAGTGTGTGTTTGAGGATTTTTTTTGTTTTTTTGTTTGTTTGTTTTAAACCAAACCAGCTTCTAAGCCTGTTTAGACTTTTGAAATATTCTGTATGAGGCTGCTAGCAGTGATACCAACAATACCAGTGAGCAGCAGAAGGATGCAGTCTGGGGAAAAATTCAAATGAAAAACTACTTCCTTCGTTTTTAACCAGACAGAAAAATCTTCCTGTTTAGGTATAACACCCCATTTACTTGCAGGGGGAAATAAGAAAGGAGAACAGTGAAATAAACCTTGTGTATCTGTCTGAAAAATGCTCCTTTGGACAGGCCTGTCTGTGAGGAGGAGGGAGTTTTGTGAAGATAAAATAGCTGTATTCCGAGCTGCTGCAGGCTGAGCCTTTTAGAGGAGTTCTTCAAGTTTCTTCTGGTCTCACCAGCATGGCTTGGAAGCTTCTTTTCAGGGTAGTTTGAATGCATGTTAACACTTTGTTATGGTTTAAATTCAACAATAGGCAAGCAAGAAAGAAGGTTTCTGTGCCAGAGCACAAGTCCTCTAAATAAGTTTATTCATACCTGGAGATACGTTTTTCAGTCTGTAACTATATAATTTTACTGCCTTTTCTCTACTAGGGCAATCCCCCATGTGAATATTCTTATTTTAAAACAAAGAGCATAAGCAGAGTTTTATATTGGTAGAAATATATTGAATAAAGTACGTAAATGTCTGTGTGTAAATATGTATATATAATAAGAATAAAATAAAAACACAGCTATTTGATCATAAAAGAAAAAACTTTGAACTGTGATGAAGCCTTACATTTTTAGAACCTTAAATTGTTAGAACCCAGAGATCATATTAGACTACAAACCTTCACAGAGAGGATCTTGGTCTTTTTTTTTTTTTTTTTTTCCTTGGGGAAACCATCCTGCATTTAATGGCCTTTATAAACTCCCACTGAGATTAGTGGGAAATCATACATCTAACTTGCAGTATTCTCGATTTTTGTTTCATGTAAGGTGTGTGATATTTAGTGGGAGGGGGAAAGAGTTGGCATTAGCAAAATATGAACTCATTTGACATTTACAGGAAAGTGGAGCTGGTACATGTAATATTCCTGGTTGAGAGAATAAGAGGCTCAGTCTGACACCAGCCAGGTGCACCTTGTGTGACTGGGCAAGTTGTTTCAGAGTGACAGAGTTGTAGTTTTGCTGGAAATTGTTGCTCTGGACATTAATAACACTCCTTTTTTGTTTGTTTGTTTTTCATAAATGTGCACAGGGCTTATGACCATACAGGTTTCTTTTCACTACTTATTTTTTTCCAAATAAATAAACAAACAAATCATTACTCTCTGAAACAATCAAGTGACATTTAAAGTCTGGTTGTGAGAGCAGGAGTACTTTGAATGAGTGCCCTTAAACTGGAGGGTTACTTTCTGATACAGGGATTTTTTCCTGGGGTCCTGGCTCACAACCAGCTTACCTTGGTGCAGATTTAGTCTCCTTTCCCTGGCTGGTCCCTCTCTGTGTGCAGCAGCTCTCAGCCGGGTGTGGAAAGGAAAACAAACCTGGTTTTAGTTTAGCCAAGCACAGGAGCCTTTCAGCAGCTGCCCTGAGGCTGCTGAGCCCTCCCTGCAGGATACCCGGGACACAGTGGAGGTGAGAGCCCTCCAACTGTCCCAAAATGAAGTCCCCTACTCCAGAAGAGGGCTGGGAACTCATTGTGCTCCTTCTGCCACAGAACAATGGAAGCTGCAAAGATGCCAGTTTTAGTTCTCATTAAGAAAACTCTCTTACTGGTGCCTGTGCATGTCTGTGTGTGTCTGTGTGAGTGAAGATCTCTACCATGTTACTGATTTTGCATTGTTCAAGGTTACTTCTGCAAAAGTCTGAGCAACACCAAAGTTCTAAACTTAAATTTTGTGTGTAAAATGAAAATAACTTTTTAAAGAAGCTACACTTATTTGGGATGCTGGAGTGTGGAGCATACTAAAAGTATTCATCCAGTGGCAATGTAGGGCTCAGGAGTTACAGTTTTGCAATTAAAATTCAAATGCAGGCCCCTTGTATTGTGTTTATACAGTGCAGTCATCACTGCTAAGCACTCTTGAAAAATTGATGAAATTTCTGTCCTTTCTTTTTGTTGCTGTAAAAAGGAATAATACCAACCTACCTTTAAAAAGATGGCCTGACATCCCTGGAAGGCTAATGCTGTAGAAGTGCCAATATTATTACTATTGTAGATGTTAGACAGGTTTAAAATAATTTTTTTTGTCACCATTGTCCTATTATTGCTGTCTTTCCACATTGCCCAGCCCTAAGACAGCAGCCAGGTCTGGTTTCAATCGGCGATAAGGCCTTTCCCTCTTGTGCTGGTGGGACCAGGCTGCCAGAGCAGTCTGTGTGCCTATCAAAATCAATCCATCAGTCCCTCAGTGAGAGGCAGCAGCCTTCTGCAGCTCCCAGTGCTGTGTGAGTGGCAAAAGCTGTGCCTGGGGGTTGCTGGGGGCTGGCAGGGAGGAAGGTCCCTGGTCCAAGGAGAGGCTGCAGTGCTAAGCCTGCTGCTCCCCAGCTGCTCCTTCCTGCCCCAGGAGTGCTGGCAGAGCCTTTGGAGGCTGCTGATGGACTGTGACACTGAAACAGGCCAGGCTGGAAATGTCCATGTACTGGGGTGGGGGTTTTGGTTTGGTTGGATGGGGAGAGGTTTTGTTTGGGGTTTTTTTGTTTTGTTTTGTTTTTTTAGGATTTGTTTTATTTGTTTTGTTTTGTTTGTTTTGGTTGGTTGATTGGTTTGTTGTTTTTGGCTTTGTTTTTTTTTGCAATGAGCTCCTTCCAGCGCTCTCTCTCTCTTGGTGTAGCCTCACCAGCAGAGGGGCAGCCAGCACATGGAGCTGGCACTGTGCTTATGGATCCACTAGTGGGCAGGGAGGGAAGGAAGGAAGGGAGGGGGTATTTGTTCACCTTTTGTGCAGAAATAAGACTGATGAAGATTTTCATGGATGAAAATGTACTGTTAAAACATCTTGTCGGGTCAGTCTGGCTGCTATTGGTAAACCCTGAGAGGGAGAAAAAAAAAAAACCCAAGGATTTTGTGTTTGTGTGCGTTGATGTTCTTTTATGCTGTATTAATAAGCATGCAGAGAAGCCTCCAGGTAGCAAACATTTTATCTGTAAGGCCCCATCTCAGGAGCTGAGGACTGTAAAGGGAAATTTTCATTCCATGACCTGACTCTAGCTGTAGTGTTAACTGTAGCATTCATTTAGTGGTCAGTCATACTGAGACACGGCTGACTTGCACTTCCATGTTTATGTTTATGCTGTTGTTTATGTTTAACAACACACAAATGTGTTCTTACCTTTTGGGAGATGTGTGGTGGCATCTGATCAGGAATGCTTTTTGCAGCAGTGGCTCCTGCCACAGTACCTTGTGCTCACCAAAGAAGCCCTTTGCTGAGAAACAGACAAAAAAGATAGATATGTGTTGCAATCAGGATGTTGTATTGTCACTGGAAACTTGTTCATTTCTTTTTTTAAAATACAAGGGCAGTAGGGATATTGTTGTGGAAGCAGCAGATTCTTGCTTTTATTTAGTGCTTGAAGGGGGAGATACAATCTGTCCTGTGAAGCAACTTCTAGAGCATAGATTTCCAAACAGAGAGTTAATAACTGAATTTGCAACCCCCACACTGCAAATCCCACTGCAGAATTTTTGCCTCCTGGTTTTCACCTGGTGGCACGATGAGGCTGGCCTTCTGTGGCAGCAGTGATGAGGGACCCTGTTCCCCTTGACTGTGACATGTAGTTATTCCAAGGAAAGTGCTGCAACTGCCTATCACACATCTCACTCTTTTCTTTTACAAACCCTTGCTAGAATTTTGTGTTGGACAAACAAGCAAAAGGAAAGCCTTGTAAACAGTGTGAGTTATATGTTATATGTTAAATTATTATATGCAGCTTGCTTATGTTTGATGCAAGACTATTTCAGAAGTGATCAAGTGTTGGTCATGGACATTGATTTTTTGTGCTCAGTGTTGGCGTGGTAATTTGTTGAGTTTACATTTCTGCTGGAGCTCCCAGAGGTGGCTTAATTTTGGAGTCAGTTGCCTAACACTGGCATCCATGGAAAAATTCAGAAATGGAGGGCTAGTGTGTCTCCCTCTCAAAGGAGCCCTTGAACAGTTTGGTTTTGAATGCTGTAATATGCCATGATGTAACTTAAGAAAATGAGTGCTTTTAGGCACAGCAGAATACAGAGAGGCAGGGACGTGCCTTTAAAACTCGCATCTCTGCCCAGTGAGCTTGTAAAGCTCCTGCTGGGAAGGCACAGCCCAGCCTGGTGTTGGGGTTACCTGCATCCCCTCAAGTGACACATGCTGGCAGGGAGAGGGAAGTGCCAGTGCTGGGTCCTGCATGGGAAAACCATTCCCTTCATAATTCACACAAGCTTTTCCCAAGTCCCTGGAATGGATTTTCCAGCGAGCTGTGAGTTTTGGTCCTTGGAGCAATGACTTCTTGTTTCCACTGGTTTGAATCATACTTGGCACGTGCAGCTGCAGTTTTATGGACTTCACTGAGGTTGTTTCTGCTGCAGAGGGCCTGACAGTGGCTCTCAGGTCTTTTCTGCCATGTGAATATGCAGAGCAGTGCAAAAGAGGCTGTCTGCAGGTATGCATGCACATATTTCATAGCAGGTGTTTCAGAAGATACAAACAGCTTGCCTGATGGGGTTTGGAAATTCGGGTCTTACCCATTTGCTTTCAGTTTTGATGTGGGCCATGAAGGTTGCAATTTTTAGGTGGTTGTACAGAGCAAGTTTTGTGTTACTGTGTGGTTGGTTTTAATTAGAAGGAAGCTGTGACTGAATTATGGATTTATTTAGGCTGGATTATCAACTCCAGCCATTATTCTAGCACTGCCAGATCCACAACAATATAAACTGGTATATTAACTGCTAAAGATATTAAAAAAACCCTCAGCAAATTAAGATCATAGAAAATAAAACAGCTAATGTGTGCATTTAAAACACTGAAGTCAAACCAATTCTGTCCTGTGGTAAATAAGACTAGACTCCATTTAATGGTTTTTATTTTGCTGCCTTTTTCAAACAAGAAGTTAGGGTAGGATAATCTTGCACCCAGTAACATTGCTGGAGCAGTACCAAGAGCAGCAAATGGCAAGTCTGGATTCTGTACAATAAAGTTCAGGTACCCGGCGTTGCAGTGATTTTATTTATCTCCTGAAGAGCTGACCATAAAGCTTGGTCATAACCTCGATAAACCTGGAGATTTCTCCCAGCACATGAGCTGAGTGAGTCCTGCAGGGTCTGCTGCTCTTGGCCCCAGATACACTTGCCATCTTCAGAACTGCTGGATCCAGGCCCATTTTATTTCTGCTGCCAGCAGAGTTCACCTGTGTGCTCTCCACTGACAGAGAGATGCTTGCCCTTATTTTTATATGCCCTGTTTTATAATGGGCATATTTTCTAAATTTAAATCATTACTTTGAGAGGAGTGACAAAATCCCAAGTGTCTCCTGCTTTTACTGAAAGAGTATTTAAATTACTGTGCTGTGTAGTGTCTTTCAAGGTTTGTTTTTGTCACAGGTTGTGGATTTCATATTCTCAGACCCCTCTCTTCCTTGCATCCTGGCTGACATTAGGGCTACAGAGATTCTGCTGGATGTTGATAGAGAGAAAAACAGCACCAGAAGCTTCCTTGCAGCAGAGTCTCCACTTACTGTACTGGGCATTAACTTATATCCAGCACATTAGACTTAAAAGCACACAGCCATTAAGGGTAGGCTCCCTTCCCAGGAGGGCAGCAGATGGAGAGAGGCTGGGGGAGGGAGGAGGAAGGAGTGTGATAGAAGGGCTTGAGCTGATGTATTTGTAAGCCAGGAAACTCGCTATTTACCACGTTTACCATTTCTCTGGGATAAGGAATTGAGTGTAGTGACTGTGAGCATGAAGGTCAGCACATTACTCCTGAATGTTTGGCTATTGCATCAGTTTATGGGAAGGAAAAGGTGCTAGCCCAGTATATCTTCCCTCCCAGTCCTTTTATATAGGGAGCACAAAGGAAAAAGTCATTACTTTTTAATTACTCCAAGCTTCTTTGTTTCTTAGAGCACATTCACTTTTGGCCAGCAGTGAGCATTGACAATGGGTTATTTGCTTTCCTGTGAATGGTGAAGTAGTAGTTTTGGGGAAGATAATGTCCAGAATTAAAATTTCATGTCATCCAGCGTATTTAATAAATAGGAGCCTTGTACTGTACTTGTAAAAGCCAGTGATTAGTGACATCATTATTGCTTCCAGTGGGACAGGACCTGCCACTTAAAAATACCAGATTAAGTGGCTCCCTCAATTTTAAGCAATGATTCTTTCAAGGACTTATTTTCTCTGTTAGCAATGTACATGTAAGATTGAGACAACTGACAGATACTAAGGAAGAGGGAAATTTTGTCTTTGTAGTGTGTTTATTTTGTGAATTTAAAGTCATCTAGACATTCACTTTTCCTCTTGGTGAAAAACAGTGAATAAATTAAATTTAAATAAATACACAATTATATATTAATAAAATTATATATAACCTGGGTGTAATCTTTGAATTACTTGAAAGTTTTAATATCTATTTGTTTCATTTTGATGATATCTCTCTTGACGTTACTTTGATTTTCCATCATCTTGTTTTTTAAACAGGGTTGTTTGCAGCTTTGACAGGAAGGCATGTTTGTAAGAAGAATTAATTTTGTTCTACTCTTGTTACTTTCAAGGTTCTGTACCTTGCAAGTTTCCACTTAGGTACCCTCTTTGGGTTTTTGAGGGAGAGTTATGATTCAAATTGTAACTTGTTAGCTGTTTTGGAGGTTATTTTAATTGTTTGTGTAAAGTTCTGCAGACAGTTTTTCTCCTAGAAATGCATAACAAGACTGCACAGATCAAGTGCTGTAGTGGGAGTTTCAAACACCCTCTGAGAATTCAGGTGCTGATGGTAATGCTCGGGGTGGTATATGATTTCCTCCCCCCCCCCACCTTTTTTTATTTCCACTGTGACCTTAGGTGGTGTTCTGCTCAGCTCCCCTGCATGGCTGCTTTATGAGAATGCTGCTGCCTTAGTGGAAGAATCTGCTGCTCCTCTCAGAAGCTGACACATTGTCTTTGCAGCAGAACCCAGACCTCTAACGTGTGGTTTTCTCTTGATGTTGGTTATCCATGCCACCAGCTCTGTGCCTTTGAGAAGACAGGCTGGTTTGAAAATGTGTATATGTAGAACAGAGACTTCATTTTCTTTGAGTGAGAATAGAAGGGAAATCCCTGGCCTCAAGGAATTAGAATGGTCTATATTTAGGGGGATTTTGTTTTGTGTTCTGGCTCATTCATTTTAGATATCATTATCACAGGGCATATAATCCTGAAAAGAATCCTTGCCTCCAGTATAGATTGCCAAGAGAAATATTAATTGAAATTGAAAATTAATTTTGGATCACCTGGCTTGCTGGATAGTCCTTTCATGCCATCATTTCATACTGTCACTGTTTTCAGTGAGTGTTCCTCTCAAAAGCTTTGAAAGATGTCGTTCTACAGAGTGAGAAAGACTTCTTGTGAATCCTCTCATTCAGTGAAGTGGTAGAGTTTTTTATTAATTAGTTCAAGTTAAATGGGGTCCCAAAGAAGATATGGAATAAGACAAGGCAATTTTCTGTATATCTGCCTATAAAAAGACAGTTCCATTTCTTTGGGGTCCAGATACTTTTATAATAAAGTGCAAGAGGAGTTTACTGGAGGTGACCAGTACAGAATAAATGGAAGTTGAGAAATGTATAAATGATCTCGGATACCCAGAAATAACCAGAGATAAGATGTTGGCCTGAGGTGTAGTTCTTGGCACACCTTGCATATATAGCCATATTTACTTTACAGTACTTTACTTATTTACAATTTTACTGCCTGCATATATGTTTAAAGCCTTTCCTGCCCTAGCATGAAGTGCATCAGTGTGATATATATCACAGTATTGCTGTGGTGGCAGTGTTGGAATCTATCTTGCATGTTTGTATGTGTTTTATTATTTTCCTAACAAAAAAAGCTTATGAGATTTTGAGCTTCCAGACTTATGCCTTGTAGTTGTTTGCATGAAAGCGTGGCCATGCTGACCAAGAGGTTGTTTATAGGCATTAAAGCAGAATTCTGTCTTATATTTTGCTGATTTATGTGGGGTTTTTTTGGTTGCTTTTTTTTTTTTAAGGCACCAAACAGCTGTCAGCAGGATAGAATTTCTATTTGTTTAGTGTGTTATTAGATAATGAGTTCTAAATGAAAAATCAAGCATCCTGCTATCTGTCCTCTGAGTCATCTAATCCTAAACAACATGCTCTGCATTCATACAGCCTAGACAGTGCAGACAGGTATGTTCAAAGAATTTATGGATTTTTTTTTCTCCCTCTCTATTTTCCAAACAGAAAAAGAAATTTTTTAGACTTAAAATGCTGATTGTTTGATGGTATAACTGAAGTAATATTATGTATCAGCTACATGGGGAGCTGCTGGAGTAGCCAACCTTCTGATTTCAGCACCCTCCCAAAAGCTGCAGGAGAAATATTTGAATGGAGCATGAACAAGTTTCTTGAAATACCTTAGTTTGCACTTGGTTACTTGAATACTTAGACCTGAAGCTGTGATAATCAAGAACCCAGGAATATGGATGGCTCTGTCTGGGAGAGTATGGAAGAGAGAGTAAAATCTGGGCTGGCACAGGTGGGTGTAGCCTTAAAGCAGTGACTACACAGGGCACAGCAAAATCTTTCCCTATTTGCCTCACTTGTGCTGCTGGCTGTGTTTTTGAAATCCACTGCACAGCTACGCTTGTGTTTTCTCTGGGGAGCCTTGTGGCTGTGGTGTGGATGTGTCTTCTGCAGGGTATGATACAGCTGCCAATTGACCTGGCGGCTCAAACCAAGTCGGGAGGTCAACAGTACAAAGGAGAAAGGAACCATATTCATTAACCCCCATGTATCTTTTGGTACTTAGCAAAGGTGGTGTGCGTAATTACAGAAAGCTAAATTGAGACATTTTAGCAGGTATTTCCCACACTGTGAGAATGTGACTGCAGTGGCAGGAGAGGGACACCAGTCCACATGTGCAATTTAAATAGGTCTGGATTTTGCATCATAAATATGCACCGGATGCAGGGCAGAAAACCAGCACGTTCTCTCAGGATGCTGCTAGGGCCAAGCAGAATCTCATTAGGGACAACTTCAAAGATCAGTTCCTCATGTCCATAAAAACAAGTGTAAATTATCTTCTGTGAGCCTGCTGTTAGCAGTTACACTGTTACATTATGTATGTAGCCTAGACTGCACATAGTATCAACAAACTGCACCAGGTTTCATTAGGGTTTCATTCTCATGTGAGGCATGGCAACTTTGCTATTTATTGTGGTTTTGTATTTTGTATTTTTAATTGTATTTATTGTAGTAATACAGTATTTGATTTAAAATTTCTTGCTGTATTAGTACTAGTAGTGACACAGTGTCTGCAAAGGACTTCTAAGGTTCTACAGGGCCTGTGTTTTTATAGAGGAATGGCATACAGACAATTCCCTGTACTGACAGCTTTACTTGCATTCTCAGTCTTCTGCTTCCTGCTCTTGGTGAGAGGGTGGCTGATCCCAGCCCTCTTGAAATGAAACCTGAAGGAGCTTTCAGTGATGGTGCTCTGCAGCACATGACTTAAATGTTTATGAAAATGATGAAGAGGGTAGAACTTCAATACCGTGTGCTTTCACTGGGCCACATGCCCCATCATATACATTTGAAAGGCCAGTTTGTAATTGTTGCTGGGGAAATGTTTTGAAATGGTGAAATGCAGCCTCTGTGCATGGAAGTTTTGTGACAATTTTCTATGGGATCAACATTTTCAATGCATTCATTGTCCTTGCAGAAACAGTAAGATGCCATGGAATATTGAACTGAACTATGTTGCTAAAAAGGGTAAAATATTTAAGTTTTTTCTTTTCTTGTGGTATTTTTGCCACATTTTTTGTATGGCTTAATCATTGATGAAAGAAAGCATTCACTGTCACACCTAGTCAAGGCTTGCCACTGCCTTCAGATGTGATGTTAAACCCCTGACTGGGCCAGCAGTCTGATCTGCACAGTGTTTTCACTAAGACCTGCAGCTTGGGGCTGCTTTAGGCTGCTCAAACTAAGTTCTGTTGTAACATCCAGCATGGCTTGAGTGTGACTGGTTCCAGCCACTGTTGTTGAATTCAGAATGCCAAGGGGTGTGTGAAGCAGTGGTTTTATGAGCGCTCTCTTGCCCTGCTGCTAGCTGGAGCAGCCCTGGCTGCTTGGCAGAGCTGCTCTTTCACCCATAGACATGCACTGTAGGTGTGGCATGACTGGGAATTCAGAGTCATCCCTGGAGTCTGGTGCCGGGTTCAGCTCTCCTGCCCTGTTCACCATGTGTCCCTGTACAGCTGGCACTGGCACCACAGCCTGAAGCAGGAGCTGGGCACAGCAAGAGGGGACTGCCTCGGAGCTGCAGAGGTTTGGCACTGTTGCTGGAAGGTGAGGTTATTGATCTGCGTCCCTGCACAGATCAGTAATGGCCCTGTGTTTAATGTGTGCCTGAGAGCAGTTTGTTTGCAGAGGTACTTCACGAGGCACAGCTGTGAAATGGCTGGTTTGTGCTGCCCTGTGGTGTCAGATGGTTTAGAGTTCACTGTGGAGGTGAAGTGAAGGGTAGAATGAACCCACCTGAGACTTTTGTGTGGTTTCCCAGCAAGACGCCAAGAATTTCCCAACGTTGTTCAAGGCTACAAGAATAATATGAGATCATTTCTACCCCCTGACGGGCCTGAGTGCACCTGTGGGGGGATCAGTGAGAATTTGAGTTTCTGCAGGGCCAGAGCAGTGCTTTTGAAGTGTGGAGAGCACTGAGCTGCCAGCTGTCCCCTGGTGTTGACACAGTGGTGATGCTGCAAGGCACGGGTTGGTGTAGGAATGCAGAAGTACCACCCCATATTGCACTGGGGGCAGTGTCTGTAGAAGCCCAGGAGGGCCAGTGTGTTTGTCTCAAACACCCAGAGTCAAGTGGCTGAGGAGCCAACCCAGGGTTGGTGGTGATAACATATTGTGAGAAGGAACAGGATGTGGCTGGAGACAAGAGCCATGTGGAGGTGGGCAGCAGTTTTCTGGGACAGATATCCTTGGTCTAGTTCCTGGAGATAAGCACAGCACAAATGCACAAATGAGATTCAGAATGGACATGGACTGTAGGGGTAAACAGGACTGCCAGATGACCCCAAAGTCCTGCAGCCCATTTCCAGAAAGGTCTGAAAGAACAGACTGTGCGTGGTAACTAATTTGCATAGAAAGGGAAAAACTTGTCTCCAGGATGAAGAAGTCGATCTAAATCTATAATCTATCTAATCTCTAAGAAGGTACCCCCCCCCCCCAAAGCCTGGGAGTGCCCCACAGTGACTCTGGAGCTTGCCCAAGCTGAGGCCTTGGTGGAGCTGTGGGCATGGTACCACTGCAGGTGGAATGAATCCCTGGACAGGATAGGACAGTCTTCCACTCCTGAAAAGCCTAAATCTCTGTTCAGAACTTCTACGTGAGGCTCCCTGGAAGAAAGGACAGTTAATCTGAGCAGAGGCCAAATCTGACTTCAGGGCAGCTAGCCTACTTGTAATGTTAATCATGTTAACAGATCTGCATGAGAATGGCACAGATTGTGATGGTAAAGCTTATAGTCTTGTAGCCTGATGGAGAGAAAGGATGCAGGCAAAAGTCTTGCTGCTTCCTAGGTATAGTTTTTTTTTGTTTTGTTTCATGTTTATTGGATTTTTTTACTCTTATAAAAACATTGAAAAATTAATTTTCTCTAACAAGCATCAAATTCTAGTCCAGAGTTGTCTGAATTTTAATGGAATTAAAAAATACCAGGTCCTTTGCTTTGGAAAAGTTGCTGCTGCGTCAGCTGCGTTTTAAAGTCTAATGAGCTAAAAAGCCTCCCTTAATTTTTTTTTATTTTTTTTTTTTAGCAAAAAGGAATTTGACTGAAGAATCCAAACGTCCCCGTGGTGTATATTTGTTATTTGCTTCTACGTGTGCCTCTGTGTGTGCATGTACATATAGCTGGCAATTACCTGATGCCCAGAGAGAGCGTTTGCATGCAGTGAGAGCTTTGCTGTTTTTTTGGAAGCCTGCTTCCTATTTGCATTCTCTCGACTTGGATTTTTAAAGCCTTTAAACCCCCACCAGGGTTTTGTTATCTTGCTGAGGAGTGATCAGTTTCATCAGAAGTTCAAGACTGTGCTGGGAGGAAGCCTTCATTTACCATCATTGTTTAGGTCTGGCTCCTTGTCTGCCCCTGGCAGGCAGTGTTTGAACAGGCGATAAGATAAGAAGTGGCAGTGATAGCCGCGCTGCAGGGTTACTGGGAGGGCATGAAACAGCCTGGCCAGGGGACTTGAGAGGTCTGATTCTTGGTTATAATGGGTGATTGAAATGTTCTTCTCGTGGGGTTGGCAGTTAATGTGGCATTCATATCAGCGTGTCCCTCGGGGAAAAAAATGAAGTGGTTGTGGGAAAACAAAGAAAAAGCAGAGTCTGTAAAACTGGGCAGGGCCTAATTTGGTTTTTTGTGTGTAGCCTGGTCACTCAGGGCTTTTACTGCTTAAGTAACTACATGAGACCACATGAGGATACAGATTTGCTCAAGGAAGGTGTAAAAAGAATGAAATAACAGAAAAGCCTGGATGGTTAGGACTGAGATTCTGTGACAAAAAGGTGCGAAGGAGGTTGTGAAATACAGCCCCTTAGCACAATTAAGACGCTGCAGCAGAGGCGCTTATTATCTCAATATATTAAAGATATTTGCTTTACTTTTTTCTTCATTCATTTTGTTTGCCTTTAATTTACCTGTTTAGAGGGCCATTTCCCATCCAAGCCTAATACCATCTCTAACAGAAGGAAGTCGAACGTGCAGTGCAAGATCAAACTATGTCTGCAGAGAGAGAACACTCTCATTAGACCGAGGAGGTTCTCATTTTTACCTTAATAGGAAAAAAAAAGCACCCCGCTTAACACTGGGGAGAATGGCTGTGTTGATCCAGTATGTGCTTCTGCAGGAAGGAGGCGGCCGTGCCCCGGGGCTCCAGCTGCTTCCCTTGAGCCCAGACTCATCTGGTGAGCTGAATCCACTTGTGGAGGGGCCACGCAGCTCCCAGGACGAGTCCAAGTGAGAAGGGGCAAGTGGAACCCAGGAGAGCAGGGATTTAGGCCTCGGTGTGCGTGGCTGTTGGGTGAATGCTCCTTTCAAGATTGAAGTCCTGACTCACAGGGCTGGCTCCAGGAGCAGCTGCCCTGTGAAAGGGCCCGTGAGGAGGTTTGACTGAGCACAATGCCTTGGGAGGATATAATCAGCCACCTGATGTAGGTTCTGAGTCAGTGGGAGAGGAAGAAGGAAAAGTGGCCTTTACCAGACCTGTGGATGGAATGGATGTTAAAGGCAACTGCCTGGATAGGCCTCCTGATATGGATCTCCCATGAGTCAGAGCTTGGTGGGACACTCATAAAAGAGAGAATCACATGCTGAGAATGATCAGGGAAAATCCAGGGCACCACAGGTCTTCATGGCTAACACTTTTGTCTGTTTTGCTTAGCAGTGTGAAAAATGACAGCAGAGTTTATGGGTTCAGCAGCACTTCCCATACTTCAAGCTGTAGAAGTGGCTGTACACTGCATTAGCCTCAGAGTGCAGCTCTGACACATGTTAAACTGGTGGCAGGCCATACACAACATCCCAGGGCTGAATTCCCTTTGTCCACTCTGCACTGGCCCCTCCACATATGAGCATGTTCCCATCACGCTTGGACTGGAATTCCATTTTTGCCATCAGGCTGGGAACTGAAAAAGCGAGTGGCACATGCCACAAGTCAGAGACCTTGTTAAATTCCTGCAAGGTTGGATTCCCTTCAGATAGTTGACTTGCCTGAACTGAGCAGAGCAAGGCAAACAAACCCCTGCTCACTGATGTCTTGGGGCTGGTGGTGCATACACCTGGCAGGCTGCCTCAAACTGAGACAGAGTTCAAAGGTGAGTCTGTAATTCAGGCTATTCTCTGGGCCTGGTTACTTAGCAAAGGTCAAGGGCAGAGCAATTTACTGGATCATGTTTGCTGGTGGGGTGTGCGCAGCGTGGCTTATAAAGACAGGTATGGTGACACAGTGAATGTCATCTAAATGAAGTGATTTTGCTGTTTTGCAAAAAATACGCACCTGTGCTTGTTAAACTAAGTTGTATTTGCTGCTCTCTCGGTGAGAGAGAGCAGCAAATACACTGTAAAGGGTATACTGCATACACTGTAAAGGGTATGCAGCTGTCAAGTCATAGTAGCAGCAAAGTATTACTTTGGTGAGAAACGGTCTTTGGGGAGATCGTGATGTTTCAGACAAGAAAATGTCATTTGTGTGGGTGACATGAGCGTAGCTTTTTGGAACTGCATGGTATTCTCTTCATCACTTGAAGGTGATTGTTATTTAAAAAAAATCTATCATGTTATTTGACAAGGAGAGGAATAGATGTGATTCTTGTTACTCAAGGTAATGCCAATGGAAAAAAATCAAGTAGTAGAGATGGTTTCTGAGGCAAAAGTAGTCACTAGTGGAAAGCCTCTGAGCATGTCACCATTCATTTTCTACAGCAACATGCAGGCAAAGACCTTCTTGAAGAAAGATTTAGCGCAGCTGATTTTCCAGAAGGTAGATAGAGCAGAGTGTTTCAATTCTAGAAAGACACAGATTTGGCCTTTAGGAGTATAGTCAGTCTCAAGTCTTCACAATCAGAAGATGAAGGAGCTCAAGATTTTATAGGCTGGAGTAAAGCAGTAGAGTAGAACTGGATGGAATAATGAATTGCAGGAGGGATTTCTGGAACAGACTGGAGTATCTCGCCAGTTTCGCCCTTAAGGGCTGTATTCATGATGAAACAGTCTCTAAGTCTGTTCTTGATTGCCAAAACGTTTGTAGGGAGGAAGGAGGAGAAAGGTTGCAGGAAATTACTCACTTCAGTCAAAAAATTGAGAATCTCAACTGCTAATTTTGTGTAATGTAGGTGATTGCAACAGTATTGATGTGAACAGGGAAGTTCACTTAGCTCACATTCCTGGCCTGTTATGGTCACTGTGAGCTCTGACTTTATTGACTGCAGCAAGCACCAGCACAAGCAGCCCTGGTGCTGTGCAACTGGGAATTTCACTGGCAATGCCAGAATGCAGAAATGTAAAGAAAAATAACAGCCCGGTGGATCCAGATGTAAAGAAAGAAATGGTTAAGACAGCTGTTCCCAGGCTTTAACAGTTACATGTTTTTTGAAGTAATTTTTTTTCTTTTTTTGTCTCCTTCGGCAACTTAGTGAATTAGCCTGTTTCCTTAAAAACTTCCCTAACAGATGTATCTTTTACAGAATGTTCAGTAATGATTTTTTGCTGCAAACTCACAGAAACATTTTTTTTTTCTTTTTTTGTTTGCACTTCCCCATAGCCTTGCAGAGCTGTGGAATTCTGTTGTAGTCTGTCCCTGGAAGGTATCTTTTCCTGCTCTTTAATGGATAAAGGCAAAAGAACTGGTATTTCATTTGCATATGAGATATATGACTGTGGATGGGTAGGTGGGTGCAATTTTACATGTATTCTTAGTCAAAGCAAGAGTGGTTTTGATTGTTAAACTAAAAGCAGCACAGTCAAATTTAGTATAGCTGAGATTCCATCTATTTATGTATTTGATATGCCATCTATTTATGTATTTTGGTTTTGTCAGTTTCACTTTTATTGCTAATTTTCAAGAAGCTGAAGCTTTTCTGAAGTTTTTATTGTTGGAATACCTATTAAAAACATCTAATTTTCTTCTCCTTTTAAGTACTAAGAGGAGTATGAAGATGAAAATCAATATTGTGTATCCATATAGGGGAACTGATTTAAGATACTTCCTGCAGAAAAAGGCTGTTCTGCAGCCGTTACTCGAAAATTCCTCTTGGTGTGGACAGTCATATTCTCTAGGAAAAGTGCTTAAGCTAAATCAGAAAACAGGCCTGTGCCTAATAAACAGATTCCCCAGGGAGCCACGTAGGGAAAGCAATGGTACTCTTAATTCACACAACCTGACTTACTTCAGAGTAGCTGCCTATTTTCAAGCTTCCAGAAACCAGAAGATAAATAAAAGCTGAAAAAGACTCTTGTATGAAAAATAGGAGTGGAGTTTTGGGGTGGTTTTTTAAGAGATGTTTTGTTTCATTGGAGGGAGGAAAAGACACTGGGGGATTTTTTTTGTTGTTGTTTTTTTTTGGTTTGTTTTGGTTTTTTTTTTTTTTTTGTTTTTGTTAGTTTTGTTGCTGTTTGGGGTTTTTTACCTCATGTCATGTGGGTTCTGAGGTATCTTCTAGCTCATTTATGACAAATCCGGTGGAATTAGTCTCTGTGTGTGAGTCTGTATGTACCACAGATTGTGTGAGCTTAAAAGCTGCACAATTCAGTTTATGCCTTGCCAGCACTCACCACAACAGACTGCATTTCACCCACCTTGGTCATTCCCATCTAAATGTGAAATGCTTTCTATTTGTTCTGCTGCAGATAGGATGTTTTGTGGTTTTTGCATGTCTAATTGCACTGACTGAAGTAATGAAATTCCCTCTTTTGTTTTGGAGCATAATCAGTGAGATTGCATTTGCATTGCTTGTAAAAGGAATCACGTAAGTGAAATTACATTGCTCACGTCTCATTTTGTATTGTAAAATGTTATGTGGTGCAGCTTGTTTTCCTCCTTCCTAGGGCTTCTCATTGTGATGCTCTAAATTTCAAACTGCAACTATTTGCCTTTTCTCTTGACATAGAAATTACTTTTTGCAGTGTGCTCCTACATCTGTCATGCCAACTAAAATTTTGGTAGTGCGCAGCATACGGATTCGGAAGCAGACAGTTTTCAAAGCTTCCAAGGGCAATATTGGAAACAGTATTCTGTTGCATATTAAGCAATATTCAGGAGGGCTGTACAATTAGCAACAACCTCTGAGTCATGGGTGGCAATGCCTTACTGCCATTCACAGATAGAAGCTGTACATGGAGAGGTTTCAGCTCATTTGGCTTTGGAATTGTCTTGTGCAAAACACTGAAAAGATTGTTCTGTTGTTCTTCCCTCTTTTCCCCTGCCTTTGTTGTTGGCATAGAGGCAAAAGTAAATGCGTTTTTAAATTGAGTTTTCTAAAAGTATCCCTGAGGTAAATTCCTATCTTGACTATAATTCATTCTTGAATTTATTTGATTTTTGGGGATACATGTTTGGAAATAAACTGCTTAATGCAATAAGAATAATTGCTTACTGCAGAAGCCAGTAACAGTTCTGATAAATATGAATGTCCTAGATACTCCCACTGAGGACTTCTAAGTCATTAATTTTTGTTATAGAAGTATAAGCAAAACGCAAATATTCTTAGATAACCTGTAACACTGTGGTTCCCCACAAACACTCTGCCTATTAACTACATTATTGATAAAACCTCCTGATCCTATATGCAGCACTGCTTTTCATAATATTGTATAAACTTGATGTGTGTCAAATAAATGCCACAGCCAAGTTAAAGTGATGGCACAATTCAAATAGTCAGTGCTGGTTTTTATCCATGAGATATTTTGTATTTTCTATAAGAAGATGGTGGTTCTGAGTTCAGTGGCCTCTGTCATATATAAGTACTCATGGGAAAAGAATGAGAACACCAAATAATAAGAGAGATTAAAAAAAAAAGAAAAAAGGAGGGGAAAGCAAATTAGAATAAATTGTGCATTTCCAAGGAGTATCTCCAGCTGGAATAACCTTTGTGCAGCCTTCTGCTGGTGAAGATATGAGATTTTTTTTCCTGCCCCACCTGCTACAGCATTATCTACCCAGCTTTTTAGCACTTGAACTAATGTTTGTGTCTTGAAATATTGTGGAATGTATACTATTTGACCTGAGGTTTCCCTGTCATAAGTTATTTAATACTGGAGAGAGAGCAAAGGCGGAGGGAGCTACCTGGTAGAATCTCTTTAGCTGGGAATGTGTTTGGCGGTGTTTTACAAATAAAAGAACCTGCTTTCAGTATCTGTGGTCCAGCCCACTGCAGCCCCCTCCAGTCCAGTCACCAAGAAATTGCAGTGTTTTGTGGATTGACTCCAGTTCTGTCTGAGGCTGGATTTCACGTTAGATGTGTGTCAGGGAGAGGCTGCTAGCTGTAATGAGGACAATTGCACTGGAAAGGTAAAGGATAGAAAGATTAAAGTGCTAAATTCTCTCCAGCAGAATTTTAAGCCTAAAGTTGTCTCTTATGTTCCTGTGTCTCCAGCAAAGTTTCTGTGAAAGGTTGAGAGCATAACTTAAGAGCAGAAATTGTTTTTTGGCAGTTAGGTGGTTTTTTTCTGTTTTTTTTTTTGTTAGGTTGGGTTGTTTTTTGTTTCCTCCTTTGCATCAAAGAAAATTATATAAGTATATATTTTTCTATACACCGTGGGACTGATTCAGATCTGTCACTAGTCTAGATCTAGAGTTCAAGTTGAGCTTAAGACAACTGGTTTCAACATTTTTTGCAGTGGAATTTCTAGGAGTACACAAATATTAGGCCAGCTGTGTGACTGCAGAGCATGAAAGCTTACCTAATTCCAATTAATCATTTTAATGTGGTACTGAGCCTTTTGTTAGTCTGGATGCTGAGTAGAGACCTGTATTTTGGTGTTGGTAGAAGGTAGTCAATAATCTCCTCTCTATTCGTATTAGACACCAGGACTTAACTTTAGACAGAGAGCTAAATGGTGTCTGAATATTGTCATCTTCCCTGTAGAAAACTTCTTAAATCTTAGGAGGCAGACAAAAGAAAAGAAACCTTTGACAAGGGCTGAAATAGTTCATATACATGAGACTGAGTGGTGGAGGGCCTTTTAATACAGCAGGGTTATTCTGAAGGGTTTATTTAGTAGGAACATTGTGTTAGATGCTCGTGTTATGATGGGAAGCATTTTGTGACTGGAAAACTTGGAGAAGTTTGTTAGAGCTCAGGTGCAGGAGACAATATACATCCTAACAGAGACAGATTTTTGTACTAGTTCACGTACACAAATTCATGTTGCAGAGAACATAGGATGTCTGCCAATTTACCTCTTCAAAATAGTATGTCATGCTGCAAGGCTGCTAGGAAATCTCTCTTTGAGTTATATGTTCCAGCCTGTTCGCCAGTCTCCTACTAACATCAGGGACAATTTCACAGGCACACTGATGGCATTCTCTGCCTTTAGTAACTCAGAAATGGGAGCTGGTGGTGTTTGCCCAGCAGGAATTGCCTCTGCTTTGAACAGGCTTTTTTTGACTCGGTTCCATCAGCCCTGTGGAAGTCAAACCATGAGGGAGAGCAGCAGAGAGGCTCGTGATTAGCAGTGTAGTTAGGAGAGGGCTAGCCCTTTGCTTGCATGGAGATTGGATTGCATCTCATCCCTTGGAGAGGGTGATATCTGCAGGTCAGGAAGCAAAATGACTGAGAAGGCTGAGGGCAGAGTTTCTGACTTGTAGTGTATACTTAACTTGTGGCTTGAAAAAGAACACTTGTATTTCTTGAGCTGAAAGGCAGAGAAATTTCAAGTAGCCACTATACCTTAGACCAAATATGTACTTGGGGGAAAAGAATCAGAACCAACCTCAAGTGATTCTCTGCAAACACTCTGGGCTGAATCTGGTGGATATCTAAACATTGAGTATTTGTTTCTGAAACATGAAGTTTTAGATTTAATAGCAAATTCTAAAGAGAATGAGTTCTCAAAATTTTATGCACCTTCAGGACCACTTGCCCAGTTTCCCTATTGCATAAGAGTTATTGTCTATTTGCTGAATTTATCATCTTCAAGAAAATATAATGAATTATGCATATGAATTCTGTGCATTTTATGACATTCTAGATTCTATTGTTAATATAAATGGGCATCAGAAATGGAATACATGCTGCAGTACATGCTTATACAATTCTGTTTTGACAGAACCGTGTGACCTTCGTCCCTCTGATAAGAATTGTCTTAATTTCTGAGGAAGATGGCGTGTCAAGTTAGAGCAAAACCAATTGAACGGTTTTCATTAAACCAAATGAACCGATAATCTGTCCTGGAGATCTGTTTCTGCTTGTTTTAGGGTCCGTTTTTTTTTGCATTGCATTTTGGA
Source organism: Phainopepla nitens (assembly GCA_013400175.1). NCBI lineage: Eukaryota > Metazoa > Chordata > Aves > Passeriformes > Bombycillidae > Phainopepla > Phainopepla nitens. The sequence goes on from VXBQ01000080.1 coordinate 27,398, forward strand.
AAAACTGTTTTACTGTTGAAACAAGGCTTTGGCCTTCTCTGTGGTTACATCCTAGAAGAAAATCCAGCCCATTTGATGATTCTTGCAGTTGAAATGATTGGAGGGATATCACACATTAATTTAGCCTCACTCTTGCTAAGTATATCAAAAGGCATATTTTTCAAACCTCATTGTCCTTAAATTAAAATTGGATCTAAACTTGGGATGCCAGATTGTACTTTTAGTATATTCCAAGAGCCAACATAGCTTATAGCAGGGAAATAAAAATCTTTCTGTCTAGAGAGCTTATTGTAGCCTCCTAGTAGGTGCAGTTTTGCCAGCAAGTAAATGCTGTCAGGGTGGGAGAAAGACATAATTTACAGCACTTCCCCAACAACAGCAGCAAAAGAATAGGGGAAAAGTGTTTCTTAATGAATTTTAATTGAAACCATACCAGCGTAAGAATGGTTTACTATTTCATTTAAAGGAAACTTCTGTCTGGGCCTTACAGTGATGCTGATACTGATATTGAAACCTTTTTTTCAGTTCTGTTTTTACTTCTCTAACCTTTGGAAAGCCACTGATAGCTAAATTTTAGAAGGTATTTTGTTGACTTTAAAGAATTTTTTTCTGCAAAGGGATGATTAATAGGATTTTCAAAAATGCTCAAGCAATTCAGTTTCTGAATTCCCATTAGTATCAAAGGCATGGGTTAGGTACTTCTGAAAAGGCCAGCTGACTATTTGCCCCTCAAAGAACACCATGGAAAATATGGATTTGAGCTCTTTCTGGTTTTATTACTGACCAGAATCTGGGATTAACTAGAGTTTGTATTCTAAATTAGCTAAGGTTTAAATTGGGCTGAGAAGATATATTATTATAAATTCCTTATAAAGGAGAGTTTTTTTAAATTTGCCCGGATGATGATGGTGGGTAATATAGGTCTTTCCTGTTTAATCTCATAAATCTCACTGGAAGTAAACCAGCTCCAGAACCTGTAATAAAAAGATCCATCATTTCCCTGCAGCTATAATTGTTGGAAGCGTTAGCAGTAAGCTGCTGAGCGCTGCATTGAATCCTCCTGTGGGTTTGTAAATGTAATTTATTTTTTTTTTCCACATTGCACTAAGACACAATTAATGCCATTTCTGTAATAAATATCAAGCCTGTGTTTTACCATTTCCAGAACCCTCTAAGGCTTTGGTGGGTGACACATGAACACGGAAGTTTCCAGAAGAGGTGGGGTTTCTAGCAGATTTGGGGTAGGCTGTTCTTAGATATGTGTGCTTGTACAAATAAAATCTTCCAGAGAGGGTGTTGAAAGGTATTTGCATCCTTTTGTTTTTAGTCAGAGAAGAAACCAGATGTTGGCTTGGTCTTTGAGCATACTGGCAGACAGAGTCAAGTTAACAAAAGCATTAATATGTATGGTTTAAACAATTAATGGTGACAGTGGCCAACTAAGGCAATACTATATTTTGGCATTAATTTTGCTTATTGAGAGGAAATTAGTATGTGGCTTTGTGTCTTCAGCATGTGTTATATCACAAAATCAGCTATGTATGTATGGGCATGTAAATGTTTTTCTGACAGGGGAACGTAAATGACACTGCATTTGTGTTCATGTTTTGAACACTTGTGAATTAAGATATTAAATTTTTATTTCAAAATGTAGACACATTTACAGTTTGATATAGTCCTTCTAGTCTTTGGCCTTAAAAACTCAGTCAGTCTGAATATGAAGTTGGCCTAATAGTCTTGAGGTTTGGGTTGTTTGTTTTAAATAAGAACAATTGCGCATCTTTTATTTTCATTCCATTTCTTCCAGGCTGCCAGGCATGCTTTTTTCTTCAGCTGAGAGACTTATTGATAAATTTTAACGAAATTAATTAAGCCACAGGTTTCACATGATTGCCCTATTCCAGGACTTTTGACTGGCTCGAAGAGCAGTAACAAATATCACAACATAACAAAGCTGTGGGACTTGGATACAGGGACAAATACATTAAGCACTGTAGCAAGTAGTTTTCACAGAAAAACCCATTCTTGTCTGCCGAATTTTCCATGCCAGAGGGAGCATGTGTAGAGACAGAGGTATGAATTCGAAGAAGAAAAACCTGAAGATACAGAAAATATATTGCTTTTGTTTTCCCATTTAAAAAAATGGTCTTCCATTGCCTTAGCTAAGGAGAGAGAACTAACAGCACTAAGAAACAAGCTTTGAAAAGTGTTTTTTTCAGAAAGTATTTGTCTTTTTAAACCTAAAATAAACATACCAAGCTAATTCGCTCTTAGAAGAAGTATTTTGTTTGCAAATTTTGAAAATAGGAGTAGCAAGAAGAGTACAAAATTATACAAGAGGAAGCTAAACTGTAAATAAACACAATGGTGACTATTCACCAGAGGTATGAGTAGGATGCTTTTTAAAAGCTAGTTATATAGATATGTTTTAAATAGGGAGTAGTTACTAGATAAGATGTCTCCAAGTGACAAAACAAGTCCCAAAACAGAGTAAGTGCAACAACACACATGGATTTTATGTGGCACATAGACTTGAAGTCTGTGCTTAAATGGATGTATAATGAATACTAATTTCAATGTCATAAAAAATAAACCCACAAATTCAGTCACGGATATACCCAGTGGAGTAATTATTGAGATGAAAAGCCAGCAGATGATGTGACACTGGCTAGGGAGGACATGGGCCTGTGTGTCATGGGACTGTTTATGCTTCTGGAGAGCCCAGGAAGAGTAAAATTGTGTGATTTTCTGTTTCCTGCTGACTGCTTCACCTGCAGCAATGCCAGCTTGCAGAGTGGTGGGTTGTAAGCAGGAATAATGCTGGTTTGAGGTGTGGGGAGCGGGGCTGGAGGAGGGAGAGATTCTCAGCGTCTCTTAATGTTTTGTCCGGTGTAGGTGCTGCATCCATCTGAGTGATTTACTCCATGTTGGGAAATAGAAACTTTTCCTGGCTTAGTGTTTAAGATTTTTATTCCATCTTCAAGGGTGAATTGGTTTCTTGGGAATCCCTCTCTAAGAGGAGATTTGGAGTCTGCATATCTCAAAACCTGAGAGAGCAGGGCCAGCAAACAGTCTGTGGGGTTTGTCTCTCCAGCCACAGGCATTCCCAGGGACTGGCTAACCCAGCCCAACACCTTCATTTTCAGCTTTATTTGAATTCACCCATGCAGAATTAGCCTTGACTCCTTTCAGGAAAGTGGTGCTTATGTATTTTGTGTGTTTTTTGGAGCAGGGTCCCATGTGGCTGTGCCTGCAGCTGTGTCTGTAGGAGGGCTCGCTGCCCTGCCTGTCTCAGAGGAGCTTTCCAATGCTGCTGATTTATAAGGCATCGCTATGAGGAACTGGTGTAGGCTTGGGCTGAAATACACGTCTGAAATTCACGTCTGTTCCCTAGCAAGACATTCTAAATCAAGTCCTTTTCCCCCGTGCATGTGAGAGGCCCAAGGTGCTCCTCTTTTGTGCCTTCCTAAATCAAGCCCCCACTACCTTGCTGTTCAAACGGCCTTGATATCATCTGTGTTGCTCATTCTTGCTTATTTCATCTCCGGCTTTTAAAGCCGTGTGAAATTTGCTGTCTGAGGGATGAGGGCAGGGTGCAAGCCCAGAATGGAGCAGTCCCTGGGGCAGCAGTGGGCTGCTGTGCGCACAGCTGGCAGGGCAAGGAGCAGCACTCACCCCTTCATTTACAGGAATCCACTGCCTTGGGGGTGCTGTGGTAGCTGTGGGCTTGGGGAAGAGACTGCTCAGTGATTCCTCAGCAAAGCCAAATCACAGCCTGGATAATGCTATCATTTCATGCACTGTGTGAGGAGCTGCAAATCTGAGGTTTGTATCTGAGGGACTCTTACTAAATGAGAGCCACTGGTGGTAAGGGCAGTTTAGTAAAGCCAAGTATTTGTCTAAAAGGTTCTGGAAGTGTATGAAGGTTACATTGTCCCTTCTGATTCCTGAACCCTTGTCATAAATGTATTAAATGTGACAGATCTTATATTACTGCCATGATCTCACAAAGCAGTCATTGCTCAACTGCCTTATGGGATTTCATTCTGGGTCTTACATAAACTTTATGAAAACCAGCCAAGCGTCTGATTTTCTAAGATGCAACATATCTTATGTTGTTTTCTATTTCCTGATTACTGTATTAATCCTAATATATGAACATTTAAATTATTCTGAAATATCTCTTACTGCATCTTTCCATGAGCATGCCATTCCAAATGCAGTAATCAAATAATCTGTGAAGTGTTTCAGTCTGCCATGTCAAGAAGACTGGAAAAAAATAAAGTGTTGGTGGTGATGGAGAGTGTCAGAATTAGCTGGATGCTCTGTTTTTGGAGCAAAGGTAAAGAATAAGTTGAATTTCTTAGCTGTGTGCTCTGATTCAGTGGAATGGTGGTGGGCAGGGCTGAAATAATTATTTTTTCTGCTGTGGAGCTGCAATGAGGGTCAGATGCATGAGTGCCACAGAGGTTTCAGCGATGCCAGTGTGTAACCCTAGTTCCTTGTCTGTGGGTACGTGAGAGCCCAGGAAGAAGGGGTGATGCTCCCAGCCCAGAGGCTGCTGGGGAGCAGTGTGTCACCAGGAGCTGCTGGGGAGCAGGGTGTCACCAGGAGCTGGGGAAGGGACAGTGCCTTGCCTTCAGTCCAATCCTCTGGGGATGCAGTTGCAAAGGAGGCTCTCATATTGCTGTTTGCCACACTGTAGCTGTGGGTGAAAAGAAAACTTGAGCCTTTAGGACTGGCAATAACACCACTTTTATTAAGTTTCTATTGAAGGACTGTTTTGAGTAAGATAAATTGATGGACTGAGCACAATAACCTTCAGTATCTCACTTTCAAATACTTAATAGGCAAGCACTGCTGAATGAGAGAAGGAAGCTAAGACGTAGGAAAAAGGTTACTTGGCAACATCATAGAGTTTGTAAAGAAGGGAAGGAAGGGTCAGGGACTTAATGAATTTTGATTGTAGAATTTTCTTTAAGTCAGTCATTGCATGAATAGAAAAATCCTAAAGCAGATTTCAGTGTCATACTCTACTAGGGCTTGCCTCAAGCAGAACAAGATTTGTTAGGCTGCAAACTGCGGAGAGTAGCAGAAGCAGAGCTGCTGTGTACAAACAAAATTGGGCTCCCTGGGGCAGGCAGTGCTGGTCACAGCTCAAGCAGAGGTATTCTGAACAAGTTCTGTGGTGATGATGAAAGTTACTGTTCATTTTTTTGTGTTGTCTGGAGTGAACATGCTTGGAAGTAGGGAAATGTTGATTTGGGGACCCCCATATTTTGGAAATAAGATACCATGTGAAAAAGCACTATGGCCTCTGACTGCAGTTCTGCCCAGCTTGCAAGTGCAATTTCAATGGGTAAATTGATTTTTCTCTAGGATAATAACCTTATTAATTTCAGACCCTTTCTGAGAAAAAAAAAATCCATTGATTGTTGGATTTTTGTCATGGGTTTCTACAGTGGTAACTAGTTGCATGGCTCAGGTAATTGTACCTGGTGCTTTGGGTGGAACAGGAGGTACAAAACCAAACCCCAAAAAGAGTTACCTACCAAATTCTCTTCTTTTCTCTCCAGTCCAGCTGGCAATATAATCTTTTTTAAAGTAAACATTATCTTGGAGAGCCTGAATTCTGCAAATTAATTCAGTGGCCCATGTCAAGGAGGTATGGTACTTTTATGATAAATACAGCTTGATTGGAAAGACCTAATTGTGGTACCTAGGAAAATGAAGTCTGACAAATATCTCCCCCCTACTGCTTCCCTCACTAATATTTTAGCTGTAAATAGGCTAACAAATATAATAATATAATATAATAATTCTAACAGAATTAAATTCTAACTCAGTAAAATCTTGTTAGTAAGTGCATTCACAGGGAGAGTTTTCCACTGGAGAGCAGGACATATCCATATGGAGTCTGATTCCTGGAACCACTCTAAAACTCCCCAGGGCAGGGAACAGACTTGCACCCTGGAGGATGCTTCTAGTCTTTCTCACCTGTTCAGGGATTTGAAGTTCAAGGCACTGGTAGAAGTTTTCATTCACACAGTTCAGTGTGTAGTAAAAACTAAATGCTAATTTAGTTTACAGTTCAGTAAATTAATACTTCAAAAGTATTTTCTTAAGGTTTGAGCTTTAATTTCTATTACTGATCATACATCTCATTATAACTGTGGAGATTTAGGACAAACAAATTCACAGTGATGTCTACTGGTTTTTCTTCTCAGTGTGGAGAGCAAAACTAATAAAACCTGTTTAATTCTGATTTTTACTTGTAGGCACCGATTTTTGAATGCCTGTTGTGCCAGTTTGTCCAAATAAGTCTTAGAACAGCATTATTTTGGATGCTTTAAAGTAGCTGGAGCTTGGTTTCGGTAGCCTGATAATTTGAGATGTAAGTGGACTATTATTCTGACATAACTCCTAAATACCTCAAAATTTCTAGCTGAAGCTAAGCTCTAACCATGATCAAAGTGGCACATCAATGAATTGAGTTGAAGTTTTGTGGAATTGGGATGGGATTTTCTGTGGCACTAATCCAGATGCTGTGCTATTCAAATGTTGAGCAAATCAAATTATGGTAACTCTGCAGAGAAATAATTGCTGTTCCAATGTAGGCAATGGGTTGCCTTTTGTATTTAAGTTATTCTGTTACAAATTAGAACTTCTAACCGCTAAGTATGCATAAAGCATTTCTCTTACCTATTATTTTTCTCTATTCTGCTTTAAAAAAAAAAAAAAAAAGTCACCAAAAACCAAATGACCAGACTTCCGTGATGGGTCACATGTAGTTGATAAGATCAAATTACCAAATATAGCTTGCAAATAACCTATTGAATTAAATTTTTAGCATCGTTGGCTATAGGAAAAAAAAAAAGTTTTATATGTGGTTGGTTAGTGCAATAGCACATCAGTTCCTGACTTCATAGATTCTGGGAAGACGAGCTCAGGATTTTGTGTGTGTTTAGGAAGTTGTCACTAGACTTGGTTCTGCCGTTTCCAGCCGTCATCAAAGCACTCCTGAATGTACCTTACCGTGTGCAAACAAATACTCTGTGCTGAATCTCCAGGAGTACCTATGTCCTGGAACAAAATCAGCTGCTGAGCTCAGCCTGTTCCTGGCCTTCCTGTTATTTTATATATATATATATAATAGTCCTGGTATTTCACAGTCTCTGTACCTGTTCATTTATAAGGCACAGGATGTAAAACATCTGAACTCAAAGCCTCCTAAATCCATTTTTTCCAATGTTTAAATACACTTCAGTATCAGACAGTGGCATATATATATATGGCAAGTATATCTTGTGTATATTTCATCTGCCTTTGCTTCCCAGGTAAGTGCTTAAGCAGCTCTGAGGTCCCTCCCGGGTTTCCGGCAGCATCGCTGCTGAGCGTGGCGTGTGTCAGCGGATGCATGGATGCTTCTGTCGAGAGAGCTGTGTGCTGATGTGTGGAATAATGGATGTGAGGGCTTTAACCTCGTGCCTGTTACGAGATCTCTGTGTCTGCTCCAGGGTCGACCCCATCCCGTACGACACTCCCAAGCCGGCGGGGCACACGCGCTTCGTGTGCGTCTCGGACACGCACTCCAGGACAGATGGCATCCAGATGCCCTACGGGGACATCCTGCTGCACACGGGCGACTTCACCGAGCTGGGCTTGCCCTCCGAGGTTAAGAAGTTTAATGACTGGTTAGGTAAGGAATTACTGCGTTTTGGTGACCCCAATTAACCTCTCCTGTCCCAGTGTCAGTCACTGCCTCCTAATTGAATTAGGGCACTCGAAAATCTCCCCCCCACCCTCACCTCACTTGTCCTCATGTGATACGCAGTTTCTAGCCTCAGTATAATTCTGTTAATTAAGACACATTTAGTGTCTTTGCTGTATTTCTGCTTTACCTTGGAGAAAAGGTTCTGTCGTTGTACAGCAAGAGCTGTGTAGCCCTCTGGGAGTGCTGAGGAGGTGGTGGAACCTCTTACAGAAGATACAGTGTCCCATTAGTGAGACCTGGGAGGTTTTGTATCCACAGACAAAACTGCTGCTCACTGTATTTTAGGTTTGCTGTAACTTAAAGTAGTGCTGGAAGTTGCTTGGAAATGATGAAAGTCCTCCTTGTGACAGTACAGTGTGACAGAATCAATAACACTGTTCGGAAGAGAATTTTATTGGGGGTGATATTCACATGCTTGCCACTTTGAGTTGGAGTACTGGCATTTTGACTTTGATCATGGGCAGCCAGCAACTCTTTGGTAGAATGCCTTTCATATTCTGCTGTATCTGACAGCAGTGCCCTGACAGCATATTGCTAGAACTGAGGGCAATTAAATAGCAGCAGCAGAAAACCAAAACGAAGGAGAGGAACTTGTGCAGAAGGCTCCTGTTGTAAATGCCACTGCAGGCTGGTTGTGCAAGGTCACTCTTGCTCTAGAAATACCCAGAGCTGAAGGTGACTTGAGCAGCTGATTTTCAAAAAACTTTAGAATGAATTTACAGCATTATAAAATGCTTTGTCATCAGGTTTTACTGCATTCTTTCTTGCCTGCTGTGTGATGGCAGCATCTCTACATGCCTTTAACTGAGTCATTTTATTGCACTGGAGTTCCTTGGCTGACCCTTCAAGAGAGATGTAAGGAACATTTGGATTTACAAAATTTTTAAATAGGAGAACTTCTACATTGTCTGTCTTGTCATCCTTCTTTGCATTTTCTTCATACTCTTCTTTTTACCTGACCTCATCTGATTTCCACCACCCTATTTTAGTGAGTGGTTTTCCTTCTTTTTTATTGCTGTGCACATGGGAGTGGGGCTTTCTAATCATATCACTTAGCTTTATTGCTCTTATTTCTAGAAAGCGATATTTGATTTGATAGGCTCAAAACTATCCTTTTTCTGGGCATGTGTATTGGTTTGGATTTCCTAATTTTAACTTTTTTCATTTTTGTTGTGAGATAGGATTAGGAGAAGGGAAAGTAGGATTTAATTTTTAAAGGGTATAAAGAAAGCTTTTATTAATAAGCCTAAAAAGAATAATAAGAATTAGAATGAAACTTTTAGACTATTTTTCCTCCCCTCTCCCACACCTTTTTCTCTTTATTCTTGATAATGTATATGAAACACTTTAGTCAGTTTTTATTTTAAGAATAGTTTTGGGTTTTTTGTGGTTTGTTTTTTTTTTGAGTTTTTTTTTTTTTTAGTTTATTTAGGGAGAGGAGCCTCTCCTTGTTAGGCTATGGGAAAGAAAAAAAAAGGGTTTTTTAATGGAATTTTTTTAATGAATTGCCTCTTGGAGAGTACAGATCTCCACAGTGTGCCCCGAGTGCCCTGCCACAAGCAGTGTCTGGCCATCTGAGTTCCTCTTTGGCCCTGGAGTCTTCTCACAAATGCTCTTTGGGTACAGCCAGAGCCTGTGGCCAGTGCTTGGCATTTGGAAGCACTCAGTGCTGCAGGAAGCCAGCCCAAATAATTTGCCAGGGTACTTTCTCCCTTCCTTGGGGAACCTTGCAGTGTTGGCAGCCACATGGCATTCCTTGGATCTAATGATGATATTATTTTAGCACCCAGGTCCTTGGCTTAACATTGCCAACAGAGGAATTATAACCCTTTGAATAGGTTGTGTTCCAGCCTCAGTAATTTACCAGGGGGCTTTCTGAGCATGTATGCATAGTTCTTGTAGAAGGCTGTGTAGTATTTATCTGAGAAAGTAGATTTTGCAGTCAGTTTCGCTGAAGCTGGGAGCTTTGACTGTGTGAGAGCCTATTGGCTTTGGCCTTAGGCTTTCATATTTCAGATACAGAGGAAATGTTTTTTATATGACAATACTAGTTATTAGGTTCCTGGCACAGGGCAAGACAGCAAATTGATTCACCTGTGGGAATGCTGGTGAACACTTGCTGCAGTGCATCCTCACCAAAAATCAAAACACTGAAGTCAGGCATGTCCTTTTGCCTCTCTTTTCAGACTCCTGTCTGTAAAATGCATTAATTGTGTTTTACCATTTACCGTTATTTGCGCTGTGTGTTGTGAAGATTTAATACCTTCAAGGATGGGAGATGATGATGTGCAGTAATTAAAAAAAATACATACCAGTGACAGGCAGGAGCAATTAGGATTCCTTTTGCTTCCTCAATAGCATCTTTTTTCACCACTGTTGGTTGGAACCTTATTCCAAAGCTACACCCTGAGAACTGCCATCCAGTACAAAGTCATCCTTAGAGAAAAATGTTTTGCTGTCTTTCATGGGTCTGGCTTTCTCCACTGGCAGTTGTATTGTGAAGCTGCAATGAAGACAAGGCATCTGTATCATTTATGTCAGGAGGGAGAGAAGCCAGATCAAAGCTGAGTTTCATTCTGCAGTTTATCTACTCGTTGGTAAGAAAAACAGGGTCTTGCCTCTATTAGAATTATATCATGGGATAACTAAAGCACAGGAACTGTCCATAATTTCTCCTGGCAGTAAAGCCAAGGGGAAAGTTAAAAGATGATTATTCTGAGTTCCTGCCTTACTTGTACTTCACTGGGCGTTACACAGGGAGCTACACAGGGAGCACTGCTTAAAGCTCTGCAGTTCTGTATTTCTGGGTCTTTCACCTGGGAAAAATGTTCAGCATCTTGTCTGTCCATTTCATAAACCCTCATCCTTCTTCCTTGTCTCCACAGACAAACCATGGAGCTTGCTTTCCACACTCTCTTTTCCACTCTTCCAAGTTCTCAGCCCTTCCAGCAACTTTTGCTAGTTAAATGCTTTTTCCCTTTGGCTATTACATTCTCATTATTGGTTTTGCATGGAAGTCATCTGGGCTTATGCATTGAATAACCTCTGTGGTCACTTAGTGATTACATACCCTGGCTGAGGTAATTTATTCACTTTGTTTTGGTGTGAACATGTCCCTTGGGTCTTGTAACTGCTGTAATCACTTGACCTTAGGGACTGTTAAATGCTTTAAACAGTTATTTTAAATTTATAATTGTTTTCATTAAAAATCTCTTATACTAACTTAACTAATTTTGCAGTAAACACAGCATTATGTGCTGAAGAAGAATTGATTTATTCTGTGCCAAATATATATTTTTACTGAATGTTTCAACTTACTATTGTTATCTCTGTTCATATTTTTCCCATCCATTCTCATTCAGTCATATATGTGAAATGAAATAGAAGAATATCTAATTATAGCTCTGCCTTCATAGTGCAATATTTCCTTTTCTGGGTGATGGGAAGTGATTGAATAACTCATAAGAACTGAAGAGGAAGCAAAGATAAATTCAGGCAGATAGATCTTTAATGGGTTGATATGTTTATTTTGCTCAGTTACTATGGGCCTGATTGTGCATATCCTTACTTGTGTGAGTAATTTGAATTCAGTTCAGAAATTTTTCTCAAATTTTTGTACTTTTTGTCTAGTGGTTATATCATACTGTGTTCATTTTTTGGTTCTAGTTTGTTTGTTTTTTCCCCCCATGCAAGGTTTCTATTATAAAGAATATTCCTGCATGAGCTAGGCAAAATCTTGCAATGGTAGACTTGGATAAATTCAGTAGGTGACCTTACTGCTGGCTATTGTCTGTGGAGCTGAAAGCTGAATTTAGCTAGGTTTTTCCTGAGTTGTTCTAGGATTTAGCAACTTGACTGTTTCATGGTTTTTAAGTCTTGCTTTTGTTCTGAATGTTTATTTCTTTGGGATAGTGACTGTAAAAGCTTTGTGAATGGTTTAGTGGCCAAATACGTATGGGTTTGTACTGGAGCAAATATTTCTTTACTCGTAATATGTGCTTGCCTCTAGTGTAAATATTGTTGCTAGAGCTAAAACAATTTTAAAAACAGCTTTTTTTTTTTCTGTGCTGTAGTTCATTGATCATGTTACTTGAAGTGAGAAGAAATGAATGATTATATAATTTTAATGCAGAGATTTTCTTGTTATGCTCTGTGGATGTGGTCCTCAGCAAAGCATTGTCAGTTATTTTAAAGTTCATTTTTGTGCGACTAATAGAAATTGAAAAGAGCAGCATCACCTTGGAATTGCTGCTTGTTATGTGGAATAGATGACAAAATGTAAAGGTGATGTTGCTCTCAGAACTATGGACGGACACTTGGTTCCAGTCTACACTTAAATATAAGCACTAGTGCTGTGGAAATTTGAAATTATATTCAAAACTGTTAAGCCAGACACCTGCCAGAATCTGTTTGATAATGAAGGTAGCGTAATTCAATTTGAAAAAAAATGAACTGAACCAGAATAGTATAATAGTAAGATCAAGCTCTTTTCTTATCACTTATTAAAGATGCAGGGTCACATTCCACTGTTATCCTTTCTCAGTCTCTCTGGTCTGGCTCAGTTATCTGGCTTCATCTCTTCTCCAGGCATGGCTCATGTAGGGTTTAGAGTAAGTGTGTTCCTTTTACTAATGTACACTGAGCGCTCTTTCAGTGGGATGAATTGTTTGTTCTTGAGGGCTTTTGCTCCCTAAAAGTAAATTTCTGATGGGAATTATTTTGGCATCTGACATCACACTATTTTATAGAAAAAAAACAAACCAGTAAGTTCTAAATTTCTCCACATTTGGAGGCATATTAGAACCAGAAGGAGGCTTGTGAATATTTTAAAGTTAAATTATGGCAATAAAACCAAATCTCTTTCTTTTTTTATAAATTGATTTATTTCTGATTTGTGTTTTTACCATCTGGAGCATATTTTGAACTCTATATTGCTCTGCTTGTTATAGCTAGAATGAATAATTGACTAAACATAAAATACTATTTTGATAAACAAAACTCTGAGCACTTGAAAAAAAATTGCATTCACTGCAAGTGAAAGAAAATGCTGAGGTAGCTTTAATGCTGTAAGTATGTGTGAGTTTTGAACAGCTGTTCTGGGAGAGAGGGAAGCAACTCCCTGGAAAATCTATTGGTCCAATTTTGGGAACAACTCTGTCTTCCATGATGGTCCTGGTGAGAAGTTTTCTTAGGCTACTGGGATAGGATGGAGATATTTTATATCTATCTCTCTATCTAATTCTTATTTATTTATTTATTTAATTCTTATTTATTTATTTGGAGGACTGCTGAGGACTTGTGAGTTTTTTACTGATTTAGTAGTTCTCTGGGTTATGTATTTCACCCTGTCTCCACCATAAAGTTTTAAAAAAGTTCTTCCTAGTTTATTTGGGGTTTATTGCCATATTACTACCTAAGAATATTTCCTTTGCTTTTGTTTTAACCCAAACTGTGTTTAACGTCATGGTTAAATTCCCATTTGTACTTAGTTTTCAATTCCCATATGGCTTGCCTGAATTAATAATCAGTGCTCAGCTTTCATTTGCATATACCTTTTTATGATATATTACCACTAATTTTTATCTTTGTTTTTTCTTCTCAAAATAATACAAAACCACAAATATAAAAATAGCTTGAATGTTTCATTTTATTATGTTTATAAAGTAATGGAAAATACAACCATATTGTTTTTTGGTAATAGGCTGAATAATTTTTCTTGATGTAGCAGTCTATAGTGCAATGTGAAAACTAAAGTAGGAAAGAGTACAAAATTCTCGTTTTGTGCCAGGGTTATAGCTGCTTCTTCATATTTATCCTCTGCTCTAGGTCAGATATTAGATACTTTGTGGGAAACAGAACCCCAGAAGTATAACTTAAAAGGTATAAAATAAAGCAATTGGATAAAATGAATGTTGAGGTAGTAAAATTTCCACTGACTAAAATGGAATTTATGCTTGAGGAGCAGGGTAAGATCATTAATATCTGATTGGTTCTTTTTTGTTCTGCTCTTGTTATTCCTGGCAATTCTTCATAAGGAGATTTCACAAAAATCTATTTTTGCTGTCTCCTAATGGTGCATAGAGAAACAGAGGGTTTTCAATCTCTGTTTGCTACTAAAGTATAAAATTCTCTTTACGAATTGCTGTGGTCAGTCAAAGCAAATGTAAAGGTATTATTTGACAGCCATTAGAAAACCTGGCTCAGGTAAAATGTGCTTTCAAAGATAATGTTCTGGAGTGAGTGGCCCTTTATGAGTTTAAACCAATATATTCATTTGGTAATTTTCAATGAAAGAAAGGGGACAGTGAGCATTGCGAAGTATCGCACAATTCTTGAATGGATTTTCAATCACAATAATTGCTTGGTCGTTTCTTGGATCTGCTTCCCTGGGCGGCTAATGTTGTCTTAGGAGGGGGGAGGGGATGATCAGGTTTCTTATAACAAGTTATAACCAAGCCAAATTTCTAAAAAACCCAAAATAACTCTTTGTTTCAGTTCCCCCTTTCCCGTAAATCCACTTCGAAACAGAAAAGAGATTTATGGTTGTTGTATTGACCAGGCGTGGAAACAACTAATGCCACTCAAATGGAAACTTTTATAGACATTTTCATCAGATTCTTCCTCCAGTGCTGCTGCCACAGCCACAGATTGCAATGAGAATGATTTCAGTGGAGAGCAGTCAAAGGATGGATTCTTTGTACACCAGCACTTTATTTCTTCACTTGCAAATTTAATGTTGCATCAATAATACAAAGTGCAAAAATACTTCCCTCCTGCATTTTCACACTGTGCACACCATATTAACAATATCTAATTAAAATAAGTCTTTCTGTTAGTAGAGCATCACATTCCAGGCTGGAAAGAACAATGGTTTCGGGGTGGAGGAGCTGCTCTGAGCAGAGAGGGGTTGGGGCTGAGGAGAAAGCAGTGTGGATTTTAGTATAATGTGTGGTGTTCAAAGAAATTTTATTTCATCATAAAGATTAGCAGGCTGTGTAATTCAATTTAAAGCTGGTTGGCAGTGTTCTGTCTGTTACAAAGCCTTTTTCTTTTTTTTTTTATTGCCACTATTTTTTTATGTTGTATGTGACTACAAAACCTAGTAGACAGCAGGAATGGTATTTGGGTTTTGTACTTCTCACCTGCCTTTCTCTTTTCCGTTCTGCATGTTAGGAAATACGTGAGATTGCTTTAAACTGAGCCACAAAACAGTCTATCAATGAAATACCATTCTGGATTTTTTTGGCTTGTATAAAATAATAATTTTTTTTTGTGGCCTGACAGCTATTGAAAGTGAAGACCTGCTAAAAATATTCGATCACGGGTCTTGAATTAAGCTTAAAACTCAAATGTTAGCATTTATTCACACTGGTTGTGGACATTACTGTGCTGTAGAAAAGCAACATGCAGCAATTTATGGTAATGGAGGACTGGCAGACCTTTATCTTACAGTAATTGCCTATACTAGGGGGTTAATAAATGTTCCAAGAATTACTGACTCCTTTTTTTCTCAAAGAAAAACGGAGAGCTGCTTATTGCTGGCTATAACCAGAGCTTGTTAGTTAACCCTCTTGTTGCAGCAGGCTGGGGCTGAGTGTTTGAGCTTGGGCACATCCTGCATCTGAACCATGTGCCTTGGCACAAAAGGGCTGTGAAAGAAGGGTCTGTGCAGCTCCATGTCTCCCATCCACCCCTGTCACGTCTGCCAGGAGACCTTCAGACCTTAATTGCCTGTATTTAGGGAGTAAACTGGTTTGGAGGGCAGGTGTTACATTTGTGGGCACCGCTGGTGGGGAGAAAAAGAAGAAGAGAACCCCTTTTCCCAGAGCTAAAGGAATTTTTGTTTTCTTTGTCCTGCTGTGGACATGGCAGTGGGTGATAGCACCTGCTCTGTGGAGTGGCTCACAGACCCCAGGAGCATCCTCAGCCCTGGGACTGGGCTGGGAGGAGCCTCTGTGCTGCCTCACCCCGTAACACCAGGCTGGGCTCATGGCAGGCCTGGGCTGTGGTGACCCTTCCACAGCTCTGGGAACTCCTTCCTCAGCACCTGTGGTGGCTTTGAAGCTCAGGTCACTGCAGAGCCTCCCTTCACTGAGCTCTTCTGGTCTCTTTTCTCATCCTGCACCCCAGCTGAGAGCTGACAGTCACCAAAGCCCCTCTGGCTGCTGATGGGGCCTCGAGTGGAGAAGGAACAGAGCAGCACACAGGGCATGGGGAGAGGCCATGGAAAGCCAGCACAGGGGAGAACAAAATGACTTCAAACTGGGGGTGGGATGGAGACTACAAAGAAGAGTGAGACAAATGAGAGCACAGGGATATAACACACTGGACCTGCTCTTTTTCACTTGCTTTTTCCAGAGCTTCATCTCCTCTCGAGTTAATAAAATTAAGAAATGAGAGCTCAGGACACTCTGTACTTTGAATTTCCTGTAATTTTTGGTAAGTGAACCATAAAGACCTCAGAATTATGTGCATCTTTTCTAATGAACCAGAAGCTTTCACATTACAGGGCAGGCTGGGTATCAGAGTGCAGTAGCTCCTTTTCACTTGGATGTTGCCATTACTATTTTTTTGGTGTAACCAGCCAACACAAAGGGTTCTTAGTTTAACACAGAGCTACAAATGATAAAAAATTACCCACATGTCCTTCCTTTTCTCTGAGCTGCTCTCCCCAATATGTTATTCTGAAGGCCCCCTGCTCCCTCAGCAGCACTTGGCATTTCCCTTCACTACTGAGAGATGAGCAGGAGAGCTGCAAGGCAGACACGAAGTTTGCTGCAGCTTTGTGCAGGAGATGTCTCCTGAGCGTGGTGGGGAAGGAATTTGCTCCCCCTGATCTCCTCTGACCCTGCTGCAAGTTTCAGTGGTCGCTGGGAATAAAATAATGCAGCTCTAGCCATCCTTGTGGTCCTGCCTGGGCACAGGGCAAGGAAGAGCCCCTGCTCAGGTGCTGGAAGGGCTCTGGCCCTGGAGTGAGTTACCAGAGTGTGTACAGTCAGAGTGGAAGCAATACAGCTATTCATAAACAACTGCTTCCGTGAGACCAGCTGTGAAAACAGTGATGCTTGCCTGCGAGGTGAGAGGGCAAAACCTTGGCACAAAGGAGAATAAATAAGGAATAAATTTTACCTTTGTCTTAAGTGACTGAAATAGCTGCTCTCTGAATGCTTTGTCCTAATGACCGGCTCTGATTAACTGTAGTTGTCGCGTTATTCAGCAAAACTTAGCCTGCATATCAGGGCTTTTTACAGCAGGTTTCTCGTCCCAGTTTTTGTTTTAAAGGCTAGAAAAGATGGCTAAAATGGGTAAGTCAAGAAAAGAGACCCTACTCTGCAAAAAGCACACTAGATGAAAAAGTGCATGGTCCAACACTTAACATTTAATTGTAGCATTTAATTCTAGGGAAATACTTATTTCAGAATTCTCGGTGTCCTTCTCTGCACTAAAGTACAGATACAGCATCATACAGGTTTTCAAGCACCTTGTGAAAATGTTGCTGCACATTCAAATGCACAACGATAAGTACACACATTCATTTAACTTGATTTAAAAACATTTCATTCCTGGGTTAGTGGCTTACAATTATCCTTATTGAAGAGCAGAGATGGCAGCAGCAGAGTGCCTATCTCCTTGTAACAGGAGCAAGAATGATCAAGGGTTTTACCTGAATTCTGTCTCAAATAAAAGCCTGCAAACTCTCTGTTGCAGAACAGAGTATGTTACATTATGTATGTTACACTACCTACACTGTTTTTCATTTCTCTGTTTTGTCCTGCCTTTGGAAGCACAATTAGGAGCTATTGCAGCACATCGTTTTCTGCACTGAAATTCAAAGATCTGGATTCTTAAAAAAACTTCAGTGTGAATTTGAACTGTCTGTTGTGAGGTCCTGGGGTGCTGTAAAATAAATTACAACCAATAATTACAATTGGTAATTGAAATTCTGCAAAACCAGTAGAAAAGAGGAGCTGGCAAGAAACAGCAGTGGGAGTGAGACAGAGAACTCAGAAATCACTGGTGCCAATGTCCGTAGTTACCACTCTAAACCTTTATCAGGCTTCAAGCTTCCTCCTCTCTCTCCTTTTAGTGTTTAGTGTTTATCTTTCTGCTTAAACCCACAAGGAAGGGATCTGTGTCCTCCTGCTCAAGGAATTTTGGATGGTCAGGAAAAAAAACCTGCATAAGAGGAATTCAGTTCCTTGTAATAACATGATACAGCTGGAGTGATTTCGTTGTCTCTCCTAGCAGCTAAGAAACCTCTTTGTGAGCTGGGTTATTAAAAGGAATTTCCTTACAGGGCTCAGGAGATTCCTGGTATCCAAGTTCATCTTGAAAGACTATAATGGAATGTTGAGCTTCATTTAGGATAATAAATTTAAACACAGTGTTCAGAAAATAATGCTGGAGGTTCCTAAAGACCTGCCTGAGTATTCCAGTTGACTGTAATTTCTGTTTGCATTCTTTGTGCAATTTCTTCCTGTGTTTTATCCTCCACAAACAGTTCAGAAAAAGACCACGGGGGTGGTTCTGGAACACCGTACCGTCCATGCTGTCACTTGGATATTGGGCTCCAGAAGTGGAGTTTAGCTCAAGCTTTTGATTTCTGCCCTTCCAACTTAGAAAAGGAAGAAACAATTTCCGACAAGCATCAGCATTGCCATGTGAAAATATGTTTAAAACTACCTTTGACTATCAAACTTCCTTCTTATACTTCAATGTTTACAAATAAAAGCACAAGCCTTGATCACAGGGTAAAATCTCAAAAGCAGCTAATTGCTTTAGCGCACCGGAGAATGATACATTCTCAGAGTTATTAAAAAGCTGTTGTCCTGCTTTTTGGCAGTAGTTCATTGCTTTTAAAGCCTTTGGGATATTTAAAACACATTTTATCTTATTTCTTCTCTTTAGGTTTATTTTCCTCGTGATTATTCTTGCTATCTCTGCTTTTATCTTTCCTCTTCTCATTATAGATATTTATCCACATAACACCAGTACTGATAGTTGGTTAATTGTTAACCTCAGTATGTTTTGTAGTTTACCAACAATATACTCAAAAATCATAATTTTAAAGGAAGGATTTCAGTTCCAGGTATAAAATCAAGAAGTTATGTAGAATATAATGTATCATAGAAAGAAAATAATTTTTAGAAGCTTCTTGTTTGTATATTTTGAGATTTTTCTCTTCATAAGAAATGCTCTGAATACCTTCCTGGGATACAGAAAAAAGGAGATATTTGAAGGGGATTTTTTCAGAAATAATGACTAGGCTCAACCAGGACACAAGACAGAGAAAGGTGATTTCCCACTGCTCTGTGCGTTTGTAAGTCTCAGAGATTTTCCTCTAAAAATGAGAAAACAAACAATGGGAAGTAGCTCAAACACTTGGGAAAGGGGCAAATGTTTTGTTGATCATATGTTTCCCTGGTTGGTATATTTCTTTGTATATATTAAGATAGGTGGGTGGACACTGGGAGGATCTGATAGAGGTGTGTGTGTTGGTCAGTCCTGTGGGCAGAAAAGAAAGTTGTGCTGCTTGTTTAAAGGTCTCTGTCAATAACGGAGAAGAATTTGGGGTAGAATCTAAATCTAGGTCCTGCACTCATAATTCTCATTTCAAACCTTTTTTCTCTTTCAAATAAAGATTTCACTCTTTCTGGAAATTGTTGTCCTTAGCTTTCCCTGGCCTTTTGCAGTGTGAAAATCCATGTACATTAAAATACCAAGACATTGTCTGTGATAATTATGATTAGCTTAATTACTTTCTGTGTAATTGTTTCTCAAGACGACCTCCTTTTTGGTGGCTTTTATTCATTTATTTTAGAGGGGAAAAAAAAGACTTAATTGGAATTGTAGATTACAGAAATAAAAGAGTATGTTATGGGAAATAGGTCCAGATCTGTTTGTGTCAGGCAGTGGAAGTTGGTTTTTGTATTGTTAAGATTCATGGAGAAAAATAATTTAAATTGATACTCTATGTGTGTGCACAAGGTAATATCAACAACCAATATATTATTTCAAAATCTGGTGAAATTTTTTTTATGAAGGATAGGGTTATATAGTGTGGGGGGCTCTGAAAAGAAAATAGAATTGTGTATTGATGCCTTCAGAAATATTATTTGAGGGCAATAAAATGTTCTCTGAAATTCCCTCCTGAGTGGAGGAAATGGAGTTTGTTTGCAGTAATTGTGTTTTCCAGCATTTGCTTTCGCGCTTTCCAATATGAGTTAAGCCAATTGGAACCTGTGATTTTGTTTTGCTTATTGGCAAAAGTACCATGTAAATTGATCTGTGATGCATTTATAGAGAATGCTTTGAAACTTTTGAAAGAGAGATGCCTTTCTCTTATTAGATTTAGACAGTATTAAGGTTCATTTTTATGTTTTAGCCTAATGTAATAGTAACCAAAAATGTTTCTTTTCAATTAAATCTAAATTAAGTCCAAGAGGGACATTTCTACTTAGTCCTGCTGGCACTGTGAAAGCAGAGCTTAAGTTCCTGCTCTTAGCCTTAGTATTTGGAGTTCAAGGTCACAGCCATTTGAAACCACACCATGTGCTGAAATTAGCCTAAAATTTGTCAGCCCTGCTACGTTAAGATCTTCATTACAAGTGAAAAATCTCAAGTTCTGTTGGACAAAACAGAATGTATTTCTCTGTATGGATAGTACACATGCACTGCAGACCCTGAACTACAGGGGATTGATCCAAGTGTCTCTGTTACTGTAAATACAGGGTAATTCTGTTTAGGGAAGCTCTGCCAGACAAAAGATGTTCTTGCCTGAAAATCTCTTACAATTTTCAAAGTGAGTACCATTTCCCTTAAAGGATCCTTCAGAGGGGGCACACGGCACCAGCACAGACCTGGGAGTCCTTTAGGTGTTATTTTGCTGTGGGAAAGAGGAGAGGAGCAGGAGCTACCATTAATGCAAGAATCACTTGTGAAAATGAAAAGGGACAGACAAGGCTATTGCAATTTCCAGGTAGGATGGTGTCTCAGAATTTGCTAAATTTAAAGAGAAATTTAACAGCTGCCAGCTCCTTTGATTTTAAGTTACGTGATTTTTTTTTCTCCTCTTGAAAGCTCTATCTTTTAGGTTGCATAATTAAAAGCCTGAAAAGAAAGCCTTTCCAGGGACTAGCAAGCAATCTGTGCTGCTTGCGTTTCAGATTTCATAATTTTAAAGTCAATTTGGGGGGACTTTTTACACCTAAAGTTGGCAGTGCTGTGAGCTGCAAAATCTGGAGGCTTTTTTTTTTTTTTGAGGTTAGACTGAACAAAAACTTCAGATTCTGTTTCAAAACAAAGAAATGTCATATATTAGTTGTTAAAACTTCAGTGAAGATCTCCATGTTTCAAAAAAAATACAGGTGTTTCAATAAGAGTAGCCCAGTGAAGTTCAAAGCAAGCTGGAGATCAAAACCCAGGACAAGTTATGTCACAATAATGCTAAGAGGAAACCGTGGAATACTGAAGGGAAACAAAAGCTTGCCGCTTATGTGCTGCTACATTTTTCATTTCAACAGACAGGAGGAAGATATTAATCACAAACAGTTACATTAGAATAATGTTATGGTTGAGACATAAAAACATAAAAGCAAGGAATTGTTACCAATGCCAGAGCATGGTTACATCAGCCCTGTAGTCGAGAAGGTTCTGCAGCACACCTGGCCCCGTTACAGGGCTCTTGCTGCACTTGGGGTTGTTTTGGCCCAGAGCTTGCAAAACTCATTGCATTCACTTGTGGAGGAGAGTGGAAACACTTGGTATCAGGCACCAGGCTCAGTGCAGTGCCTGTGCAGGTGGAGCAGGTGCCTGGGAAGGGCTGTGCATCCAGAGCTCCGGCACTGCTCACCTGCTGAGGTGTGCTCCGTGCTTCCTTGCTTTCATGGGTTTATGTCTCAACCTCGGCATTATTGTAACGTAGTTTTTTGTGTTTAATGTTCCTTAGACTTGGTTTTCCATTGCCAGCATGGAAGAAATCCTAATGCATGATTTTGAGAGGAGAAGGCAGCAGACTCTGAACCTGCTGTGTGGCTCGATCGCAAGTGTGAGTATTAACGCTAGAGCTGTCAGGCCTTGTGAAAATTAATGGAGCCTGACGGTACAGAGGGAAAGGTCAGAGGCAGAGCTTGCACTCACATAACATTTCTGTTTTGTTGTGTCTAACAGTATTTTCAACAAAGGGGAGCTTTAATGTACAAGCTCTGGATTTATCACAGGAATTCAAGGGTCTCAGCCTTTGCTTCTCCCTGTGCTGCGATCTGATGTTTTCTTTGCATAGAGGAAAAACAGTTGCATTTTCATTCATCCTCTCTTCTTGCTGTGTTGCCCATATGTGTGTTTTGCCTTTATTTTTTCTTCTCCAAAAACTGGAAGGAAAAAAAAAGAGGCATCTGAACTGATGGTAGAATACTTTTCACTGGGAAAATTTTGAGAGATTTTGTACTTCAGTTCTTTGTACTGTTTTAGAAGCATGCTCTGTTTTTGTGCATGTTCTGTTTCTTACTTGCTGCCCTTTTTTTGTTTGTTTTTGTTTTAATTGTTTCATTGCATAGGTTTCTGCAGACACAGGGAGGTAAACTGCATAGAAATGCATGGGCTACATTTTCAGACAGTGTGTTGGTTGATACCAATGTGAGATGTTCTGTTGAGGACATTGGTGAAGGCTGACTTGATTAAAACAGCCAAAATATCTTCATAGTCAGCTGGTCAGTCTCATCTTAGAAAAAGTGTTTCTTTTACCCAGTTTTGGATCTCGGTACCTGAGGTGGGTTCTTGGTGGGATGAGTCCAGCTTATCCTATGGAAGCTTGAGTCTGTACTGTACTTAAACAATCTAACTCACTCACTGCTGCTGAGGGAGAAATATCAGCCTTTGAGATATTCTGTCTTCATCTTAAAAAGATAAAAGGAGCCTCTGTGTGTTGGGACTGTGCTATAAATGCTGGGCAGAGAGAGAGAGAGAGACCATGGCCCTGTGATGCCAAGGGCTTTCTATGAGAAACCTCTCTGGGAAGAGTTGCAGAGCTGCTGACCAGAGTGGGCTGTGCTGCTTGCCCTCAGCAGCTGCAGCTGTGGGGACTGCAAATCTGTAGGAGCAAACCAAAATCTGCTCCTTCTGTGTTTTTCCCTGGACATGTGTGCGGTTGGTTATAGGGGAATGCTCCATGACCAGTTTTGCACTTTTGAGGTATATACAAAATACCATAAATTTGACATGATTCAATTGCATGCACATCTCTCTCTTGTACAGCTTTCCCTCTTTTTGAGGGGACTAAGATTTATACTTCAAGGCTTCTCAGCCTGTTTCTCAGCATATGGCCGAAGGGTTTATGAGGCTATGAAACAGGCATGAAAAAAGCTTCCTGTTTCATGGAAGTGTTGTGTGGTTTGAATAGTTAATGCATGCATATGCATATTCAGAGCTTCGCATCAGAAGCACTTGCATATCATTTGTGTGTAAATACAGGTTCCTACCACTATCTAGACAACTAGTATCACATTATTTATTATTCCCCTACTTCCCTCTGGGGTTTGCAGGTAACAGTAGTCAAAAATAATGTGATTTTCTATTTTTATAGGGACTCAGCAGTTAAGGTTCACTGCCAGGCAGACTCCTTTTCATGTCTGGCAGCTCTACAGAACTTGGGTTGTGTGACTAAACTGTACTTGTATGAAGCATGCTCTTAAAATGGGAATGGTTGTTCAACAGATTAAGGCTTCCTAGGATCCAAGTGCTTAAGGTGA
This sequence comes from Phainopepla nitens, assembly GCA_013400175.1. Classification (NCBI taxonomy): domain Eukaryota; kingdom Metazoa; phylum Chordata; class Aves; order Passeriformes; family Bombycillidae; genus Phainopepla; species Phainopepla nitens. The sequence goes on from VXBQ01000080.1 coordinate 50,918, forward strand.
ACTTAAAGAAACCCACTGAAACAACTACTTACATAGGTTAAAAAACTCCCACAATCCCCGGGCCCTCAAGCTTCCCCCCTCATCCCATGTAATAGATAGATTTAAAGTCAGTCTGTTGTTCAGCTGCCACTTGGAGTGGTGTAAGTGGTTGCAGCCAGCAGTAGAAGTTCTGCCTTAGCAGCATTCACAGACCCCCAGTCCTTTTTTGCTGCATCATTTTTCCTCTGGGTCAGTGCCCTGATATGCTCTGCTCTGTGCCCACCAAATTCTGGTGCTGGCAGGAAGGTGTCATGGCACAGCAGTAAAGATGAACCATTGAGGGACAAAGGTGCTTGGCACCATAGCTTGAGGGTTGACTTGTTAGACAAGAAGTCACAGAAACTTTCTGAGACTCCCAGATTAATGCATTTACTGTAAACAATTCCATTTTTACAAGTCATTCAGAGATAACCGTTGTTGCCTTTATTTGAGCAAAAGCAGTATTGACCTTTTGGCTTCCAGAAGAGAACAACTTGTCTAATTGCAGCATTTTCTTGATCCCTGATTACACTGTGCCCTTGCTTGGACTGGTGGGAGCAGATGTTGAAAAACATCTTAGCCAAAATAATAGATATATTTTGAAGATACACATATGCACACCCTATGTGTGTGTGTGTGTGTGTGTGTGTGTGTGTGTGTGTACACATAAATTCAAATACTCCAGTATAAGTGACTCTATTTCACAGACTTAGTGCCCTGGTCGTTTTTGGTTGCTGTAGTTTTAGCCTTTTGATCTCATCTGTTAAGCATTTAAGTATTTTAAATAAACTCAGTTATTATGCTGGGAGTTAATAATTGGGGTTTCTGAAGTGCTCAACCCAGCAAACAGGTCACACACTTTTTCTAGTTTGGAAAAGGATTCTTCTCATTGTTTTCCAGAGTCACAGTATAAATTAGAATTAATGATGTTACTGATGCATAATGGGAGATTTGATAGTTAGGAAATCAGACTAATAAAGACCAAATGTGGCTAACAAAGATTTAGTGAAGGAAAATGAGGAAAAGCCTTTCAACCTGTGTGTTGTGCTGTACAGGCAGCACTGATGCAGATACTCAGAGATTAATCTGGTCAAGATAAAACTAAATTACCAGAGTAGGAGATTTTTGAAGATGACCTGTTTATGTTTTCATATTAAGCACAAGGTCAACAGATTATCGGCAAAGGGCAGGTCTGCCAAAAGAAAACACTCCAAAATATTTCAGAAATGATGCCAGAGAGAGAGGATGTTGCACAATGCCACAGGGCATTGTGAAAGGAAAAGAAGGGAAAACCAGTGTGATGAATAAATAGCTGATCTGATTGCAGGTAATGTATTACTGTGATTAGTGCTATACAGTCTTTCCTCAGGGAAGAGAGAAGAATTGAATGAGACTTCCTCTTGGCTTTGATGTGTTTGCCTTTTGAGGGGTGGTGTTGCTCATGTCCAGCTCCTGGGCCAGCGCCAGAGAAGGAAAACCAAAAGCGACTGGCGATGGCGGTCCAGGGTGGGGAGTGAGGCCAGGCCTGGTGCCCTTCCTGTGGCAGATACTGCAGTGGGCCCAAACACAGGGCTCAGCACTCCTGGGCTGGCTGCTGGGCCACGGGGAGCCTGGCTTGGGGCTGCCACACTAGCAGCAGCACCAGTTCCTCCCCAGCTCCCAGGCTCTGGGCTGCAGCACACTGAGCCACAGCTCCAGGGGGGTGCTGATGAACTTGGGACACTGTGGAGGCTCTTCTCCAGAGCCTTTCTTGCCTCATTCCTTGGTCCTGGTGTTTGTCCTCAGTTTTGGTTGGTGGGGCTATGCCCTGGGCTCCTTGGCAGCAGTGAAAAGAGGCTGTTCCCTGTCACTGTCCCCCAGCTCCCCAGTGCCTCCTCTCAAGAAATGAATGGCTAGAGCATCTCCTTAGTCCTAAAAATATCAACAGCTGTCTTCACTCCAATTGCAAGAAATACTGTCCGGGTTTCCCCTACAGATTTCAGGTACTTATGTAACATGTATAGTGTTACATTTATACGTTTTAATAATTACTGATGTCACCATGCCTTTGCATGCCCTGTGTGTCTCCAAAGTAACCCCTTGTTTTTAAAATGTCCAGATAAAAAAAAAAATTGAGCAAAAATGCTCCAGGCTTAATTGGGCACAATATCAGCAAGACATGCTGGTTTTCAAGTCTATCAAAATAAATGAAAGTGTAAAGCTTGGACATGTATCAAGTAAGATGAAGAGTTTTCTGTGTTAAAACAGGCAAATGTTGATAACTTAGCAGAAACCTGAATTTAACTTCGCCATGCTGATAATATTATCACACCTACCTTATTTTGGGGGATTGATGGTTACAGGTGTATCAAATTTCATGCTGGTGATATCTTTTATGTTTCCTGGGAGAAAAGAAAATAGCAATTTTATCTTGCGCCCAGGAGTCACAGAGAGCAGGAATTGTAGGTCCATGGCACACAGAGTTTTTAAATAAAAATGAAATGCAGAGCAGCACGTAGTAGAGATGGGGAAGAGGAGGAAAGTGGGAAAGGAGTGAGTCAAAAACTGTAGAGGAGCATTTATTGGATCTCCCCAGCTATTATTCTAATGCAGCATCACAGAGAGTTATGAATATGTACAAGCTGTATTTTGTTCAGGCATGAGGTGTCTATGAAAAACAGTCTGCTTGGTTTTTTCAAGCGATTTGTAGCTTTTTGGTTTTCTTTCCAGAGCTAACTAATTTTGCAAAGACGATGTTTGCACAAATACCTTATGTAATTCCTGTTTCTGTGCTGTAAATAATGAAAAAGCAGAGAGTTTTGACTGGTTCCCCTGTAAGTCTTATGTAGGGGAAAAGTTAATCTTGTTGTATATACTTACAGCTTTACTCTGAAATTTACTTTAAAAAAGAACCCAAACAGTTTGAAAAGTTGAAAGACAAGTTTTAAACTAGCAAAGCCACTTCAGTTTAGGAGAACTGTACTCACAAGAAATGTTGTATAGCATCTGATTCTGTCTTCCCTGGGACAGATGTTGTGAGTTCCGGAGCTGGAAGACGAACCCATCAATTTCTACATACATTTTATGGAATGCCTTTATGGAAATAACAAAGACAAACTGCACAAAAACCCCCATAACAAACCCAACAATTTCTAAATGCTTATTAGTAATAAACACCAAAATGAAGGGTAGGGTGTGAGCCTAAGAAATCAGGCTTATCGTGAAGGCAGTAGCAGTTAGCTTTGATGCAATCTTACGTGCGATTTTTGGCAAGTCACAGTGGGACAGATTTTGTAAAAGAGTCTAACTTCTGTGAAGACACCACACTATGGGACTGTATTTTTAAGGGAGCTCAGCACCCAGTATGTTTATTTGGAAGATCTGGCACTGATTGCTGGTACCAAGTGCTTGAAAATCTGTTCTGAACTCCAAAAATCTGGCTCTGTGAGCATGATCCATGCCTCCCTCCAAACAGTGGTAGTAGTTCCCCTGAACTGAGGGGAGTAAACATGTAATTCTTTACTTCTGACTCCGATGGTAACTGAATTAACCAGATTTTCCTTTTTCCTAGTTTGTCTTATTTGGCTGAGTTTCGTGGTTGCTTCTGCTTGTGTGCTTTTTACAAGAAGTGAGATACTGCTGTAAACATAATAACAATAATAATAATAATATAAAAGTACATTGCAAATGAATCAAAGCTTTGGGGAATGGACTAGGTCTTGAAAAAAATGCCAAATTAATCCAAATAATGCCATAATTTAAAAAGCAACAGCCCTAGCAGTGTGCCTTTGTGCTCTCAGGACATAGCTGGCAGGCATCCTGCAGTCTCTGGTCACCTGTCTGCTGGGACACCTAGCCTCCTCACTGGGGTCATTCCTGGGGACTGACCTGGATTGAGGCCTCATTGTCACATGCAGGTGACAATCCAGTAGTGATGTTTTATGCCACCTTGGGAGCTGGTTTATTTCCTGCCACCTGGACTCTGCAGTACAGGCTCTTTGCTATGACCTGACTTTGTGTGCTGTTCCTGTCCATTTTGACTGCTCCACTGAGTGCAGGAGGAGCAGCACCAGTGTTCTGTGCCCCACATGGGGATGCACACAGGCTGGGGTGTGCCACTGAGTGCAGTAGGAGCAGATCAGTGTCTTGTGGAAATGTGCTAATTAAGTCCTCTTTTTTGTTATTTCAGGAAACCTACCATATGAATATAAAATAGTGATTGCTGGGAATCATGAACTGACATTTGATAAGGAATTCATGGCAGACCTTGTTAAACAAGATTACTACCGCTTTCCCTCTGTGTCCAAATTGAAACCAGAGGACTTTGACAATGTTCAGTCACTCCTGACAAATAGTATTTACTTACAAGATTCAGAGGTAACAGTTAAAGGATTCCGAATATATGGTGCCCCGTGGTAAGTCTCAATTTAAACTTTCTTTGCTGTTTATTGCTTGAACCACAGCAGGAATCATTCCTGTTGAACCTGCATGAAGCTGCTTTGTTGCATGGCCCTGCAGAACAGTATCAGACTTGGCTCTAAGCATTATGAAACAGTTGCCTTTTTTTTTTTTTTTTTTTTTGTTTTGTTTCTTTTTGGGTAGATAATCTCTATTTAGCCATGTGTGTGAAGTAAGACAAAAGGAACTGTAACTATTTCTATTGTGCCTGGTGAATGCACTTTAACTGTGGAGTCAATACCAACTCTGTGCCTGTGGATTATCTGTGGTGGCATTTTGGGATGTATTAGGGAAATTCATTACATTCTATACTGTTGAGCTATTTATATCTGCTGTGCTAATAGATTAGTGTGGTGGCATTTAACACCCACACAGTATAAGGGCATAAGGCAGCAGGTGCTTTAAGCCTTATTTTTGATCAGTTCTCGCATTGTTTTATTTTGCTTGTAAAGTTGTGATAACAAAATTTCCAACCAATTTTGGTCTCATTCCACCCATGTGTCAAGCATGTCATGCAGGAAAGATTGCTGTCTATTTTGTGATAAAGAGTCTTCCTTGTTTTTTCTACATGTCATTTAATTGTGATGCCTGACATCTTTCTGTGGAGCCCTGGGTGGCACTTTTTCTAAATTCTCATGCTAAGAACAGCCACAGTCCTTTCAGGCTTTACCAGGGACCTGAACTTGAGTGATGGTGATAATCATTCTGTTGCTTGGCATTCTCAATTGTCAGCAGAAGTACCGAGATGCTAATTTATGCACACCTATAAGAAGGGCTTATTATAAGCTTGCAACTTATTTTTGATCTCAGGCATGCTTTAAAGACAAAAGTAGGAGAGGAAGGAGGGATGACAGGGGTTGAACCAGGAAGAGGGACAAACTTTATACATGCATTAGAAATTTTCCCCTTCATCTCATCTTTGTTGTCTTGGCCTGCAGACCGTGGTGATTTGTGTGACACCACACACGTTGATGCTTCTGACAATGCTTTTTCCTGGTCATACCATATGCATTAGTGCTGGCTAGAAAACTGTGATCTAACTCTGTATCTCACATTCTTGACTTGAGCTACTAATCTTTTCATTTAAGTCATAGCCTTTAGCTACTAGTTTAAATCAGCCTGACATTGCTTAGCTAAAAAAAAAAAGTAATGCTCTTAAATCCTGCAATATCAGCAAATTGGGAAAGATGATCTTAATTCAGGTTAGGAATCGTCTCCTCAAGACATTTCAAAGTAATTTTTTTTTTGTAATAGCAGCACAGAAGGCAGGGCACCTAAGGCCTTGGGTAGTGAGGTGGGTTTGGGGCTTGCCTGCAGGATGAGGAGCTGAGGAAGGTTTGTTGCTCAGATTGAGATTGTGTTCAGCTGCTTTTGGGTGTGTGCATCAGACTTGGAGGGCCTCTGCAGGCACCCAGTGATTAGGAAGGGTAGGCATATTTCCAAATTTATTTGGATCAGATTTACCTGAACTCAGCTTCCTACAGCACTGCTGGGGAGACCTGGAGAACACAGAATCTGAGTTTGGAGGAGAGTGGGTTTGGTATTCTGAAAGGGAGAACCTTGTGATGCACCTTTACATCCTCATTTATATGTACTGGTAATATATCATGTTCTTTTTTCTCCTATTTTCCTTCCCAAATCTGTAATGGAAATCTGTCATCTTTTTGTCTCCAGCTGCATTTAGAAGTTCTTTCAATTTGCAGGTGTACACATAGATTTAGAATGTTTGTTCTGGAATATTAAGGGACATCACATCAAGGCATTGAGTTGTCTTAGCCGTAAAAAGTGAATGGTGTATGTATCCTGACCTAGTAATGGAAGAAAAACCTGAAATAATCTTTCCTACAATCCATTGATAACTGGATTTTTCCTATTTGTGATGCATGATAAATGAAGCTAGATTGTTGGAAATTGACACTGAGCTCTAACCAAGTGCAGACTTCTCTCTCTTGAACGATGCTTCATTTGTGTTTAGCTGCAAAATATTGTTGTCAGATCATGTTTTGAGCAACTGTTGGTGTGGAGTTGAGGCTGCCATTTTCTATAGTTTTTTAGATCAATCAGCCAGTCTGTGCTGAGAGCAGAAATGTGATACTGCCCATGTATTTTTTTCTCTCCCCCACCCTCCCTTTTTTTAAAAAATAATGACAGTTTCTAGAAAATGTGAAAATTTACCATTTTTTTTTGTATTTTAGCCAGTCTTTCAGAGGAAGGAAAAGTCCCATCAGATACTAGAAAAATCTGCTCCAATTTTGCTCTGTGCCTGGAAACTGGGATGGAATGATCAAACAAGCATTTTACCACTTCTTAAATTCTTATACTCTCTCCCCTCCAATCACATCTTCCTCTATTCCTATAAATCTTCAGATTACCCCAAAAGAGGAGAATTTGTGGGATTTTGGCTGTATTTATGGCCTCCTTACCCCAATTAGTTCTGTCGCAGAAATGGAACATTGGTCATTAACCCAGAAGATGTGCCAATCCTAACATGAGATAAGTTGGCATGTCCAATTTATGTGAGGTTTTGTAAGTATTTCCAGAGGCGGGGGAAAAATTCTCATTTGCTGATAAAGCTACTGTTTTTAATTTAAAAAAGAGGGATCAAACCAAGAATAACAGATGTGATTCTGGAGGTTTCAGCCTGTCAGGGGTTTCTAGGAAGTAACTGCCAGAGTACTGGGAAGTCTGGCTATAAGTCATCTATCTAGAAAATGTAAATTGCCAACTCAGTGTAAATACAGAAAAGAAATATCAGTTCATATTCATTACATGTTATTACTCATGGTACATCTAAAAGCTTTCTAAAGACCTAAGAGAATTCAAGTAGTGCCTCCTAACTTACAATTTAGCAGAATTTGTGAGTAAAAAATAACTTACAATACATGGGAGCATTCATGTGTATTTGCAATCGGAATGTGCGGTGGTGCATAACAACAGCCTCTGAGGAGCAGAAAATTTGAATTTAGCCTGATAGTTCTAAGAGTATTAAATGGCATTAGCTGCTGGAGGGAAGTTGAAAAGAAGAGTATCAGCCCCTAAAAGAGAAAAGTGCAAGGGTGGGACATAAATCACATTCAGAGCTCTGCTCATTTTCTGAGGTGAAGAATGTAACTGACATTTTCACACCTTAAACAGGAGATTCTTTGATGTACCTTGAAGGAACAAAATGGCTGAAGATTTTCCATTTGGTCTATAGATAACAATCCACAAAAACATTCCCCTCCTTTCTCTTCCTTCTGACTTTGCCCTATGAACCTGGCTTGTTTGGTGGGAAAATAATTGATAGTTTATGCAGTAAAAAATGCTGTAAGATTCCAGTGGAAACGGTTTCTCCTTGGGAAATTTGAGATTGAGGTTTCTTATTAAACAGGACAGAAAATCAGTGATGGATTTATGAATTTTTAAACCTTAAATCTCCCTCTGTGAAGTAAACATAAGCATAATTCACACTGATGTATCTGTGAAAGGATAAGGAGAGACAATCTGTTTTTACTGCAGCTTTGGGTGCTGAATATGAATAAGTGAATTAGTGTAAGTTTTACTTAAATTCAAATGTTATTTTAAAATACGTGGGTTTTTGTAAATTATCTTTGAAATTGTTCATCCATGCTAAGGGCTGAATATACTGTAATATGCTGTAGACATTTGGATAAAAATATTCTCACAATGTGTGTTTTCTAATGAAGCTTTAAAAGCATTCAAACCACCAGAGAACTGCAGTTAACTGGAGCCAGAATTTGTTTAAGCCATATTTTGACAGAAGCAATTGTTCAGGGAGAATATTTTGAATATTTTTTGCTGTTTTATTTTGTTCTACTGATCAGCTCTATAGGTAACTTTCATGAGCTTTTTTGCTTGTTTGAAAGAGAAGAGCAGTTGAAAAGAAAAAGTGTTCTGATGTACTTTATTTTGTGTGCATTGAAATTAGTTTTATGAATAATGAGGCACTAGGCTTATTTATGGATTATAAATTCTGTTCTACATAAAAATTTCACAAAAAATGTCAAAAGCTATAAGTGTAAAATAATCTAACAAAGCAATCCTTTCCATCATTTTTAGCTATGAAAGTATGTGAGCAAATTCCACTCATATCTAACAGAATGAGAAGTAAAGCTGGAGATCTGGGACTTCCAACTTATATATTTATTTAGATAACTGGAGATATATTTATCTTTTTGAAGGGAGAAATATGTAAAAGCTAATTCAGTATAAATTAATGTGTGTTAATGCTTAACAGAATCAACTTTATGGGGATAACTGAAAAGCACCACAAATGTAAAAGATGACAATCAATTATTTAAGTAATGACTGAAATCTGTGATTTGCATCATTGTGATGAAAATTAATTCCTCCTGAATGAAGCTGGGAATAAAGCTCTTCCCTCCTGACAGGAACAGCAGCATTGTTCAGCAATATCCTGCACATTTGTCAAGTTGTAGCTTGTTCGGGTCTCAAGAACAGAAACACAAAGCTGGCCTCCCAGTTGCTTTTAATGAATACTAGTGGGTTTTTCCTATGTCCAAGAATTTGATCTGTAGGGTGATCCAGAGGTCAAGAACAAACGGCTCACTATCACTCACGTCTGTGGAGCCAAGGCTTTCATTTGCTTTTTTTAGTAACTCTAGAGGAAGTGCCTTAACTCTTTTTCAGAAGCAAAGTTTTAATTGGCATAGATAATGCAACCTTAAGAAAGCAGAGATAGGTTCAGCCATCTCCTTTTAAAATAATGTTTTGTGCAATCTTTTCCTTTTCTTTTTAGCCCAGTGTAAAATTTGGGGCTTCATCAAATGGTTTTACATCAGTTTAAAATTATTTCTCTTACTCAGTTTCTTTCTCTGTTTCATTTGCAATGATATTTTAGCACAAGCAGCTCTCAGTTAGCACTTCTGCCTTGTTCTGATCAGTGTTTTCAGACTCTCTGTTTATCCTGTCAGAAAAGTGTCAGAGGATTTTTTTCCTTTCCAATTATAAGTTTTGTAATGCATCATGGATTTTGCTGACAGTCTTCAAGTTCTTGAAATAGCAAGCAAATTAACAGCAGATATTGAGCGTGAGGACTGGAAAACCAATTGGCAACTCACATGATGGGATTCAGATACACTGATGGGTTGGAATGGATCTCATTTCTTTTATTTTCATGGTCTTAGCTGGCAATTAGCTTGTGTCTAAAAAAGGAGAGATAGAAATTGGACTGTTCAGCAATAAAGTTATTCTTTGCTATTTAGTGGTGAGGGAACCAGGGGAGACTGGACAAGACTGTCTGTGTTGTACCAGTTTTTTGGGAATTCTGGTGTTTATGCAGTCGGCAACTGAGAAAATTATTGGCAAAGACTGAAGTCTCCTGTCTATACGTTAAACAAACACAGCACCACTGCAGCGTGGCTGTTTTAAAGGTGCAGGCTTCTGTTTCATTTTTCTTGGCATTTGTCCACCAGGTCTCTCAGTTCAGAACTGGAGAAAGAATTCCCCCTGGTCTAGAGCTGCAGCAGTTTGTTTACATTTTTTGCCTTGTTGGGAATGTAGCTGATTTTTTCTTTGGTCTCCTTGATATCAGATTCACTTCCAAGTAAAAAATTGTCCTGTTTACTTTAAAAAGCTTTCTTTCTTTTCTTCTTCTTCTTATTTTTTTTTTAATTAAAAGTGGGATGTTTGTCATTTTAAATACACTCACTCATAAGTAATTTTTAATACTGTGATGCAAACCTGCCCTATCTAATTCTTTGGACAGGTCTCCATCCTGGCACTGGGGCAGATCATGAAGTCTTGATCTTTTCTTCAGGCTTGACTTCAGCAGGAAGAGGAACTTCAGAGTATTCATTAATGGTGTTAACAAATAACAGTGCCTGTTTGTGAGTGGAATTCTAGCCAGTTAAATGAGACACAAAATGGAAGCTCTCCTAGCTCTTTTCAATCTCTCCTGGTGTGGAAACAGGGATTTGAGTTCCTCCACAGCAGTACAAAGAAATGATTGGGGAAATCTGCTCTGAATCTCTGATTCTTGCTCTGTTTTCCTGTAGTTGAGTTTTTTGCTGTGCAAAAAAGCAGAGAGCCAGGATGAGTGTGAGCTGTGGTGTTGGGGTGCTGATTATTTATGGTGGCCTCCTCATTTGTAGGTTGAAGTAAGGATTGCTCAACAAGAAGGACATTTTGATAGACAAGCTGTGCTTATACTTGTAGTTTTGCTTTGGCTGATGTGTTTTCACTTGCCAGGAATCAGCAGTTTGCTTTCCTTTAGCTGAACACTGGGATAACACAGTGGTCACTGTGGCATTCGTGTGCAAGGGGCAGGCTCAAAGCATTCACACACAGTGAGGAGTTACCAAGAGTAGGAAACAGAATACTACAAAACTCATGACATTTTTAACTCTGTAGCATCTGACTTTGTCTTGGGAGGGGGTTTGAAGCCCCTTAAAGAATGGGAGCTGGGAAAGCGGAATTAAGGCAAGAGTTAACCCAAGCCTGAAGGTAGGCTGTTCTGTACAGGGCTGGACTCCTTGCAGTGTGTTGATGCTTGCTTGAATAAATTCTTCCATGCAGCTTCTGCACTTCAGGACTCCTGCTTTTCCATTTTCTTTCACCTGCACACGCACCATCTCTCTTTATGGTGGTCTGGAACAGAAGGGAAGAAAGACAAAGCAGAAAATACCACACTGTTAAGGTTAACTGAAAAATTACTTTGCTCTAGGACAACCACCTTCATGGTAGGGGAGAAGTAAGAGAGGGGCTTCAGCTTTGACAGGCTGACATGAGAATGGGTTTTGCATTGTGTGGTGCTCTTCAAGCCTCATTACTTTCATTGCTTCATTTCCCCTGTGCCCCAAGCAAGAAGAATTAGGGAGCAGGTGGAGGCTCTGAGTGACAGGCAGAGAAACCTGTTGGAGGAGGTGTGGGTGAGTGCAGTCAGGCTGCTTGGAGCACAGGGCAGGAGGTTCAGGGCTCTCTGGCAGAGCTGGTGAGCCAGAGGAGCCAGGACTCCCCTGAGGGGCTGGGTGGGACAGCAAGGCGTTGCCGTGGGGCAGAGAGGTCGGGCATGGGCTGTGCCTGTGGGAGGGCAAGGCCCATCCAGTTTGTGTTGGGTCTGGCTGAGCTGGAGCTTGTTTCCTCACAGCACCAGCCCAGTGCTATGCTCTGCCCTGGGAGCTGGAAAGGTGATGGTAACACACCTGTGTTTTGGCTACAGCATCAGCACTGCTTTCTCCAACAGCCCTCCCCTCCATCAGTAGGCTGGGCAAGATTTTGGAAGGGGACACAGCTGGGACAGCTGACCCACACTGACCAAAGGAACATGCCATACCATATGATATCAGCTCAGATATAAAAGCTAAGGAAAGTGGAGGGATGATATTTGATATTTACAGTGTTTGCCTTCTGGAGCAAGCACTTCATGTGACAGAGCTCGACTTCCTGGGAAGTGCAATTAATGAAATTAGGATGGAGGAGGTGACAGGGAAGAAGGTGCTTGGGTATGTGAAACAGATGCAACCTACAAGTGATTTGTTTCACAGTTCATCTGTTCTGGACAAACAGGGAAAAATGTGGAAGAATTTACATCGCAGGTGGAGTTGACAATAAAGCTCATGTGGTGTGATGGTGATAAAATGCAATAGAAATGGAGAAGCAAATTTTTTTAATTTTATTTAAATCCAAAAGTAAGTCAAAAAGTAAGTGACTAGATTTTGTTAGCTCCCAGTGAAGGGTAAGATTTCTCATGACTGTCTTCCAGATGATTTGGGTCATATTTGTCTAATACTTACTGATCAGAAGGCTAACTTTACCCTGACAGGTGTATAAAATGCTTTAAGTAATTCACAGAAGCTATGAAATAAAACAAAAATTGCACATGCACTTTAAATAAGAGACCACTGATTGTGAATCTGAGCATAGACATAAAGGTCAAGAATGACAACTACATTCATCAGATTTTCTTGCGAATCTCTTCAGTAGAATAGATCTGGCACCTTATTGCAGAAGTGGTCAACACTCATGGATTCAGTTGAAAATCAATGAGATCTGTGGGTATTTATAACCACCTCTAAGATGTTTAGGTGCTAGTCTATATTATGGTTTGTGTACATGTAAAATATGAGGATTGCTGACATTTCTGGCACTACTAGCCAAATATCAAAATCTCCATGTGCCTGAGAGCCATGTTTGTGATGTACACATAGAGAAGGAAGGCTTAAGCAGTGGTTTGCAAGCAGGAAGATGCCAACAGCTTATCCTTATTCCTTCACAGATGTGCCTGAGCTGCACAGACCCTTGGTGAGTCCAGGAGGCCTCACAAGCCACAGCACCTTTGCTGCCTCCTCAGTTAATATTATTAATAACATATTAATATTGCACAGATAAGGACAGCCTGTTCCAGTCTGCATGCACAGTGTCCCTGGGAGAAAGCACTGGGAGCTGCTCCATTCTGTGCTCCTCTTCAGCATTTCACATAAACTATAAACAGAATATTCCTTAACAGATGTGCTTGGCTGTTTGCCTTCCACACCGACCCTTGCCCACAGCTGCTTTGACAAAGGGAATAATGCTTCCCAGGCAGTGATCTCCTGATAATTTGAAATCATCTTACAACCCTGCCATTGCATTTATTTTGCAAGTAATGCGAGTACTTGAGTTTTGTGTCTGCAGATCTGCCTGCCTGTCCTCTGCTTCTGGAGAACTCTCACCGTCAGTTTTGCTGCTGCGGCAGCATTTGCAGGATGGGTAGAACTGGCAGGAAGGTTATGGGGTCTGGTTCTTCAGAAAGGCGGTATATTTTTGAACAACTGTGAATCACTGTGTCGCACGGACAAAAGCTGATATTTGAGGCTACTGCCTGTATTAATCTCTTGAGTCAGGTTCATACCTTGAGAATATACTAACGGTTGTGTATTGCCTCCAATTTTATATAAGTAATATATAAAGTAAGCTTTATGTAAGAAGGAAGGCTTTCTTTCAGTCTCCTTTTCCTGGCACAGATTTTAGTGCATCTTGTTTTCAAAACTGGGAATGTAATAAATTTCAAGAAAGGTGTTCTCTTTAACACTTCTCTTGATGTTCCATCTGGGCTGCTTGGGACACTTCCATGGCCTGCACTGCAAGAAAAAGAGAAAGGCAACCTGAGTTGCTAGTCTGAAAGCTGTAGGCCTGAAGTGTTCCCATTTTTAATATGGAATTGGAATGCCCTATAACACTGTAATCTCGAGTTATAGCTACCTGAATTTGGTTTTTCAGTTTTTAGTAAGCTTGGCTCCTTCTTTTGTTTATGAATATAACATAAGTTTCATGTTTCTTGAGAAACCTGTAATATGCCATTTTAAGGAAGATTTTCTTCCACTGCCTAAGCTGCAGATCTTTTTTATAGACTCCTAGATTTATAGAATTCAAGAGCTCGTATTGCTGCATGTATAGAGGTGGAACATTGGGAGAGGTGGAACATTTGGGAAAGCTTAGAAAATGACAGAGGGAACCCAGTATAGATCACTCTGCAGAGCTCCTTGCAGGGCCAGATGGGGTACATGGCATCTCTGCTGGCCTGTAGCATCTGGTCCCATATTGCAGGGTTTGTGTAACAGTCAATGCCTTACGTGCCAGTATTGTATTTCTGATCCACATATGTGTAGGTGAAAAGTAGAGCTCCACAAACTTTAGAATCACCTAATACCAACCTAGAAATTTGAGTGATCCTGAGTGAGATGAAAGTGTGGTTTGCTTCAGAGAAGTGTTTTGTCATGGTTTTGTGGGTTTTGGAGACAGAATATTCAGAGATAGACAGACTGATGGTTCACCTGGAAGTGAGCTGTTCTAGCACACAGCAGTGAGACCTCGCTGTAAGAATGTGCCTTTAGCTGATAATTACTAGCAGTCAATCTGCCTAGAATGTACACCTTTTCTTATTTATATTCCAGTCCTGTAACCTTCCCTATTCTCTTGTGCCTTTGTTCTATTAATCTACAAAACAGGACTTGACTTGTGATTAGTCCTCAGAGGTTGTTTCTATTAATCAGGCTGCAAAACAGGTCTACTTGGATGTTCTGTTGCAAGTGCTTAATGGGCTTTCCTCATCAGCCCACAGCACAGAGCTGCTGGGGCTGTCTTAAATGGCACTGAAATCAGTGAAGTGTCTGCTGCACTTTCTTTGTGTTTGCATCTTGATTTTATTGTTTTAGGAGGGGGAAAATAGAGGGAAATAATTGCAGTCCTATGGAAAATTGCACAAGTAGGTGACATTTGTGGCTACATGTTGCAGGACAGGTCCTGTCACAGCAGAACCACTAGTTAACTGTGTTTGGAATGTGAAAAACCTGCTCAGTTATAAGTGTGAGGATTGAAATTCAAACTTTGCTCAGAGGCGGGACTAAGTTTTAAATACTTTGCAGAATTTGAGGGATAAGTCTATCCCCATAGCATTTAAGGGTCATTTAAGGGAGTGTGTATTTCTCTGCAATAGGTAGAAAGCCAGAGAGATTTTTTGTGAAATTTATATATATATATATAACAAAAGAATAGTCTGAGCTGGTTTAATAGAAAAAAAAACCAAACCAACAAAAAAAACCCCAAACTGAACTGTTTGTAACACTTCAGTTATTAGAACTTACCATAAAATTCGAACAATAAACAGCATGTGCAGTGAGAAGCTAATCTAGTTTCATTGTAGAAGAAACTACTAACTATAAAAATGTACTGATTTATTCTTCTAATTAAATGCAGTATTTCTTGCCTGTAGGAGGAAAGTACATATTTTAATATGTATCAAAAGAAACAAACCAGATCCCCTAGTTATTTTTTTCTATATTGTTCCTTTGGCTTTATTTTTTTTCTTTTTTTAAGTTTTTGTTATGTTGATGATGTACCCCTTAACCAGCTCCATGAAGTCTGTCACTGAACTAAAGAGCTGCTGTCTGTCTGGAGGAAGCACTGGCCCCAAGGCAGCAGGGTTTGTCTCAGCTGCTCTTGCCTCTCCGTGTGCTCGTGTCCATTTTCCTGTATTCCCATGGCACACACAGCAATTTCTGCAGTGCACAAGCAGAAATTATCAGCCTTGGCAAAACTGGCCCAGCCTCGATGTCCAGTGACATCTGCATGTGAATTCCTGCTGGCTGCACTGAGAACCAGTCCCTCATGGCTTCGTGCTATCATCTAGCTTGTGGAAGTTTAGGATTTTAGAATAATGAATGACTATGATTATGTTGAAGTTGTTTATTATTTATGTTGAGCTTTATTTATATATTTTAAGATTATTATTTATGTGATGTATTAATTAATTGGTGTCTTTATTTTATTTATGTGGTATTCATGTTGTTTCAGGATATATGATTGATTGTAGATTAGTGTTCTATGCCATGTTGTTATTAAAGGTTTTGTTGTTTTGGTATTTTGTTTTTTAGTTTCTTCCTTCTCAATTTAGTATAATTTATGTTTTAGTAATTTTGGCAAATTTTAGAGTGTTTTGATAAGAAAAGCTAAAAATGGTTTGGCTGGAGCACACTGTGGCCTAAGCTGTTCAGATACATTGCCACACTAGCTGCTGATTTGAAAGGTTTTGTGCTGCCTGCCCCTGCTACAAAGTGCTTGGTTGGGCTGTGGTTCTGTCCAGTCTGTCCGTTTGTGGCCTGAGGAGCGGATTGAAATGATGGTGTGACACCTCTTGGTGGCAGCAGCTGTGGGGACATGCCGCGGGTCAAGCAGCCAAGCGAGCACCCTGTGCACACCCAAGGGACCCATTTCACTTGGAGAAGTGCTTCCCAAAGCAGTTTTTTCACAGCAGGGCCACAGAAGGGGTTCCCAAAGGAGTTTTTTCACAGCAGGGCCAGGGAAGGGATTCCCAAAGGAGTTGTGCTGTAAACTCACCCTGGCTGAGCTGTCCTGTGTGGGTGGAGCTGGGATTTTGGTGTGCCACCACCTTCTCCCCCCGGCAAACCCCAGGTGCTCCAGAGGACTGACCACCAGAAGGGGACATGGAGCAAAGCCATTTTTCAGAGGTTTTAGTCACCTAAATTAGTAATTTGGACTGTTTGTACTGCCCAAGGTGACTTATCCCAATTCTAGCCATGGTTAAATAACACTTTTTCAAGGCCACCACTGGTGAAATTTTACGTATACTGTTCTTATAGAGAAGAAATAGGTGCTCTAACATGGTTTTCTCTAGTCAAATTCCTTTTGGTAATTTCATTTTCACCAGCTATTTCTACCTTTTTTTCTTCCTCCTTACTTCTTTTTTCCTCCCTCCTTACCATTTCCCCAATTATCAGAGAAATCAGTCTTCCTGAAATTGATTCATTTCGACCAGAGTCTGGAAGGCACAGGGAATCAAATTAACTAATATTTTACTTTTGCATGTGATTAATGCTAATGCTTACAGAGAAGAAAATACGTTGCTGTGATTTAATTTTCATTCTCCAGTTGAATCCCAGTGATTTAATTTTGCAGTGGATTGTCTCTCTGCTTATTGTCTCTTAAGGAATCATAGAAGTTAGAGATGGAAAAGACCTATTAAATCATTCTGCTATTGCAAGATTTTCTCCTACTCTCTGTTTTTGAATATTATGCCCAGTTTTAATGAATGAAGAAAAGCAATTTTAGTTAATTCTTTTTGAGATTGTACCTCAGTGTAGTGAAGACGTTACTAATGGGAACTAATATTCTGCTTATATATTTCCTATGTTTATTTTATTAAAAAAAAAAAATCCAAATTGTGCCATGTGTGATGAGATGAGCCTAAAGATTTCTTGTACCCTTCATGATGTTACTTTTCTAGCCTTGTGCAATTTATTTTATACCCTCAGTCTTTGTAATCCTTTCAGATTTTTCTCCTTTCCTCTTTGTTATTTCTGGTGAGGTGTCAGATATTTTGGGGTATTGGTTTTTGGTTGGTTGACTGTCTGGGCTGGTGGTTTTTTCCAAATTTTCACAAGAGGCTTGGAACCAAACTGCAGAATTCTGTCACTGCTGTGTGATGAGGGGAGATCCTTGGCTGCTTGGAGCACTGTTGAAGGATGGTGCCTGTGTCACTTCTTCTGCAGGAAGCCCAGGCTTGCATAATGCGTGGTACAAGCATGTGTGTAGCCCAGATCATTTTATTCTTTTCCCCATTCATGTTGCAAGCCCGTGCATAATCTGTTGTCAGCTGTTGCCCCTGGGTCTTTTATTTTGGCTTAACAGGTTTGGGTTTCTTCTTCTCACTGATTATTTGTGGTTTTCAATTCTCTTCAGATGTATTAGCCTGCATTTTTTTTCCAGAAGGAATCCCCTTTTCTTACTTATCTCAGTGTTTCTAACCTCCTTTGGCATAATTTCTTTCCCCACTGTCATGTTTATAACACTTCTCACATATATTGAAATCTGTGAATTTAATTAATGCACTGTTTACCCGTTCTTCCAGATCATTAATAAAGATGTTAAATAAAACTGATCCTAATACCAATCCCTGTGGCAATCTGCTAGCACCTCCCTTGTGCTGCTGCAATCTATTTATTTATAGCCCTTTAGCCACTATTCAGCTGTGTGATAGTCCTCATAAGCAAGCCAATTTTAGGGTTTTGAAAAGGGATTGTGTCACATTTTGCCAAAGTCTGGGTTGATACTATCTACTGTATTATTTTAATCTACTGACTTGGCTGAATTTAATATATGTACAAAAATTAAATGTGATGAAATAGAGCTGTGGTTTTGGAGCACTCTGAGTTCTTGGCAGCTGAGTAGCTATAATTCTCCTTTCTTAGAGCAATTACACCTCCTCCACCCCCACCCACCCCAGTTACACCATCATTTTATTCTGTGCTGCATTTAGACTTACTAGGAGAGGATTCTCAGCACTGCTCCGTAATTCACATCAGTGCCATGTTCCTCACAGCTTCTCCAGGATTTGATTTTAAATACAAAACTACTATAGATGGAATTGTTCTGCTAGTATTTGAATTGTCTGTTGACAATTTGAATTCTCTATTGCTTGTTTGTCTGCAGTTGTCATTTTGTTATTTTGTAATTTTTATGTTTATATATATATGTATATATAAGTATACACGTGTCTATTTGAAATTTTATTTACATGTTTCTAAAAGCAGTAGTAAGCTCTTGTCTTAATTTTAAGTGCACACTTTCATCCTTGTGAAATTTGTAAGATTTATCTGTATATTAAGTTCAATGTGGGTTAAGTGCTTTCTTGCTGGGCAGCTTGGGGGTATGTAAAATTTGTTTAATAGCACACTGAATTTGTATTTTGTTTAAATTCAAATATATGTAAAGTGGAAAAATTTTGCCCTAACAACTTCATTGTGTGCGTCAGTATAAACTTGAATAACGAGTTGTGCCATCCAGCAATTGAATGAAACCAATCTTGTCAGATTTCACTCTCTATTACTGTGTTTGGCTTGATTTTACAAGCTCTGTGCAAAACCCCACTTTTACTCTCTAAGTTGTAGAGTGGAGAACTTGTTTGTCCCACCTTGGTTGGAATGGCATGCTCTGCAAATCACCCCTAAATCATCACATCTGGGATAAGAAAAGGTGTTCAAATGTGGGTCACAGGCCTGGTTTAGGTCTCTGCTAAGCCAGAGCTCGAGAGTAGCACAAAAGCAGGGCACTGTCTCTGCCTTTTGGCTGGTTGGGGCTGGGCAGCTCTGCAGTCTGAAGAGAGTCACAGAGGTGCTGTGCTCTGACATCACTGACCACCTGGAGCCAGGATTGCTTCCTTTTGAGATGGGGAATAGAGAGTTAAAAAATAAATAAAACAATACTTTAAAATTTCAATGCACATACTTTCAAAGGAGATATCCTCCACGGGCCTCAGCACTAAATAAATACATGCCTACTTTATAACTCTCATTTCTCACAATTATAGAATCTTTTCTCGAGCAGTGAGGTGCTGCACTCAATGACTTCAAACACTGGTTTTGATGTTACCCTGCAAACATATAAACAGCACTGAAACTGGGGAGAGGAAGGCGGATTGAAACACCTCTTAATCTCAGTTCCACAGTCATGCTGGGTCTGAGCTCTGCTACATTGCCCCTCAACACAGCTTCCTCCAAGGCAGCTGGGTCTCTGTTCCATTCTCCATAGTACAATGAGGAAGGGTGTGCTCCAAACTTTGAACTGGCCAAGTTTATACTGGGCTTTGCATCTCATTGCTGCAGTGCTTTGGTCTGGGGCTCAGGGGCTTGATGGAGTTCTAGTGTCAGGTACACCAAAATAGGATTTACTGTCTTGCTGAATGACTTCAGAACACAATTAGTGCTTCAGTAAGACCTGCTAGTAATCAGTAGGCAGTGATGGCCCTTGGAGTGTAGTGAAACATTGGTACAGGTTGCCCAGAGACATGGCAGATGCCCCACCTCTGGAAATACTCAAAGCCAGCTTGAGTGGGGCCCTGAGCAACCTGTTGAAGGTGTCCCTGCTCATTGCAGGGGGTTGGACTGTTTTTAGTGTGTGATGTGCATTAATTGGTACAGACTGCAGGAAGAACTGAACTTTTAAGGTTTGTTTGCAGACTGCCAGGCAGCTGCTGTGCATGCTGTGACTGTGCCTTCAGTGGGGAGAAACATGTGGGTGCCAGGAGGGTGGAGCTCATGGGTGAGGGAGCAGGAATGGCAGTCCCAGCTCCAGCACTGTCTCATTGTACAAGGTGCAGGAAAATGCCTTCTTTGTTTAATTTCTCCATCTACAAAATAAGGCTAATAGCAGTTACACAGTTACCATTTAGACAGGAGTTCCAGCG
Source organism: Phainopepla nitens (assembly GCA_013400175.1). Taxonomy (NCBI): domain Eukaryota; kingdom Metazoa; phylum Chordata; class Aves; order Passeriformes; family Bombycillidae; genus Phainopepla; species Phainopepla nitens. The sequence goes on from VXBQ01000080.1 coordinate 71,073, forward strand.
CATAAAACACTTTGAAAATGGCAGGTATTGTTGCTAACTTACTTTTAGTTACATTACCTCAGCAAGGTCCTGGGCAAATGCAAGCCTCTCCTCCTTGAATGATTTCAAAGGAGCTAAAGGAAATGTTTGCCCCCTTTAAGTCTGCGTACTTGCTGGGGTACTTGGCTGGATCATTGCTCTGGAAGGCTAAGTAGGTGTCTATTTTTTGCAGGATAAGAAGGGGCGTATTTGAAACACTGTTGAAGTGGAATAGATAGCTGTGTTACTTGAAGTGGGAGCTGATAAGGTGTGATTTCAGGACACTTGAAGCCCTCTTCTCCAAAAGAGGAAGGTTAATAAAAACTCCGAGTTTACTTCCTGAAATTCCTGTTTTGGGAGGTAAATGCATCACTCATTAAGAATGAGTTTATTAAGAAAGATTGAAAGAAAGCAGACTGGCCTCGGTCTGCAGTGCAGTAAGTGGAGTCAGGGAAAGCCATCTGGCACAGAAATACTGTGTCAGACAATACTGCTCTCCTGCTGCTGTCCAACCCCGGCAGTGGTGGGCTCATGTGCCCTTCCTGCAGAAACTCCTCCTTGGGCTAAGCCTGTGCCTGAGAGACTGCTGAAAACTTCTTCTCCCAAGGCAGAGATGAGTTGACAAAGACAAGGACAACCCCAGCCTTCCTCTCCCCACCCCAAACTGCAATTGCAGCCGATTTCTTTCCCACACAGTTGTTATGATGCTGTGTATTTTTAAAATACACCCACCTTGGCACTGATTATCTGTGGGGAAGATATTGAGACTTCAAAGGAATTTAGGGTGGGCCACACCTGAGCACCTATGGGAAGAAATGCACCTTTGTACCTCACAAAATAATATGAATATTCAGTCCTACCTACTAATAACTACCTCCTGCTCTTTAAATAAAGTCAGACTAGGAGTAGAAGATTCAATCTTCAATGAAAGGCACTTACCAGGTATTTGAGCAGAGTCCTGCAGTCCAGGCAGTGAAAACCGACACTGCTCCTTACCTTCTATCAAAAGCCGTTGTTGAAATGTGGGGCCTGTTATTGTGTATTTATTCTGGCATCGATCACAATCAAGCCTCCTGCTAGTTCATCTGTAAGGGCATTGTAATGCTATTTTTATCAGTTCCTTCCTGCACAACAGACAGTTAAAACAGCATGAGTAGGGGTCACAAATATCTTAATGGGTTCGGTTCCCAGAGATATCGGTGACCAGAGGAAGAGTTTTGCTGAAATTTCTTCCTGGGCTGATAAGGAGGATAAACAGGGCTGAGGTGCAGACTGAGGGCACGCTGGGGGAAATGCAGCCCTGGATAGCACCAGGAGGAGCTGCACAAGGATCAGGCACACAGCATTGCTTGGGGAAAAACCTTGGGAGCACATGGAAACAAATGCTGCTGTCTGGGGAAGAGTTCTTGCTTTTTTACAGGGTGGGCTGGGTCAAGCCTAAGTGATTTTTGTAATTAATTTTGCTCCTGTTTTTGCTATTTTACTTCTTAAAAATCTACAAGTGATTATTTATGTGAAGAAAATTGAGTGTCAATAATTGGCAATGTAATTTTTTTTAAACCTGGGACAGTATGCTGCTGACTCTTATTTAAGTAGCAGCATCAAAATGTAATGCATTAATATTTTTGCTCTTCTTTTTGTATATACTCTTAAATATTTGCTTATTATATAGTGATGAATTATGCCTTTAAATCTCTTCTTTCATGGATTCCAGCTGTCTTTTGATGCAAATTATTAGAATTAATTTATAAATGAACACAGAGAATGTTTTAAAATGCATTTTCTTACCAGAATGAAACTAGCTTAGGACTTGTAAATGGAAAGGAAAAAGTTCATTACAGCAAATTTTATCTTATAAGACAAAATTTTACCTTTGTCTCAGCTTTTTAAACAAATCTATTTTTCCTGATCAAGCCAGTCATTCAAGATTACAGAGTTAATGGACATAGTATTTTATATTTTGTTCTAATTCAGAAATTGTAGGTGGTACTTTTCCTTTCTTGATTCCCAGGCTTTTGGGGATTTTTCCTTTTCATTTTAATCAAAATGAACTTATATGAACTAAAATAAAAAAGTATTATCTTCTAGAAATGCAGATGAATCCTGTAAAAATTTTTCCAGCAGACTCTAATTCTAAGAGTTTATTCAGAGACTTTTTTTCAGTTAAGTGGCTTGACTTTTAACTTTAGGAACAAGTAAATATTGCTTATTTTTCTGGATATTAATGATTTTATTATATTATTATAAGTGTAGACTTCATGTGGATAGTTACATCTTTAGAGTAAATTGTTAAAAACAATTAACTATCCAAAACAGTAATAATGTACTTTACACAAACCAGAATTTGTTATGTAAAAACTCAAAATAAAAATCCACGTGAATTAAATCAGAATTGCAAGTTTGTCTCACTACCACCATTTGTGTTTTGAATCTTAATTTCTGCTGCAGAGAAGCCACATGTCAAGCTACTCCTCTACTTACTGTGGTCTTTTTTCCCTTCATTGTCCCAGGAGTGGCAGCTGCTTGTGACACTTGGGTTTGTGCTTGTGACACTTGTGTTTAGCTCCACAATGTGAGAAGGTTGCACCAACAATGTGCTGAAGATTTTGAATGGGGCCCCACCTAATTTTTTAATTTTAGCTCTTAATTATTCCAATTGTGTATTCCAAAATATCCTTTTTCATGGAAACTTATTTGAAATAATTTGCACAGGAAAGCAACTAATCAGTAAAGTCTAAAATATTTTTGGAGACTGAATGACTTTTGCAAGTGATAAAAGAGTAGAGGCGTCAGCATTCTTCCACCATGAATAGTGAAAACTAGCAACAAATAACAGTGAGCCATCCCACTCCCTGCAAACCAACTCTGCACAGGCAGTGAGCTAAAAGCCAGTGTTCCTCTGCTTCTGGATCTCTGTGGTGCTTTCTGGAACACAGCTAATTTCAGCAGAGATGAACACCGTGGACTTGTGTCCAGGGCAGCTTCTGGAAAGCTGCAGAGCTCTTGGCAGTCAGAGGGAGCTCCTGGTGCTGGTGTGATGAATTCAGTCCATTGGGGCTGACAGCAAGCAGGCAATGCAGGTCAGTCTTCCCCAGGGATTTCCCACAGGTTTTCTTGTTTGCCTCTTTTATATCTGTAGTGGAAGGTCTCTGTTTTTCAGCCTACCTTAAGCTGCGCCAGGGGAAGTTTAGGCTGGATATTAGGGAGAACTTCTTCACAGAAAGAGTGATTTGGAACTGGAATGGGCTGCCCAGAGAGAGTCACCATCCTTGGGGATGCTGGAAAAAAGGCTAAATGTGGCACTCAGTGCCATGGTCTGGGTGACAAGGTGGTGTTAGGTCATAGCTTGGACTCAATGAGCTCAAAGGTCTTTTCCAACCTCGTTAATTCTGTGATTCCGTCACCGGACTGGCCTTTCATGCAGAAGCATCATGCTGAATTGTGCACTGAAAACCTTAGATAATCAGAATTTTGTAGCAGCTGACCTTACAGCATGGTCAATTAAATCTTTCTGTCTGAGGTTAGGTCAAGAAAAAATTGTGCCCATTTACAGTAATCTAGGTTTTTCTTTTGTTGCTGTTCTTGACTATCCTTTCAAGAAGTATTAATCAACTCTGGAGGTGTGGTATGTAGGTTAATTTAAAAGTTGGTCTGACTTTTCTTTCTTTTCAAGTGACAAGAAGGTGAATATTGGCGTGAGCAAAGATGTTATTCTAGTTGGAATAAATAGTGGGGGTGGAGGGGGTTGTGACTTTCACATTACATCTTTCACTTTGGTCCTAATAATATTGCATTTTTTCCTCACCTCACTCTGGTGGTTATATTTCAGGTGAATTCATTTTTACTTCAGCAAAAGCTGACAAGAAAGGGCAAATTTTGCCAAGGAGCAGAAACCGCTCATTTTGGTATTCTGTCCCAGCAACTAGATTTTTTTTCATTAGTGTGGTGACTCCTTAAAGCAGCTGCCTTCCAGGCAACACAGCAGCACAGGGAGCTCCCCGGGCCCTGAGCACAAGATCCATGTTGTGCTGCTGCTCCGTGGCTCCTGGCCAGACACACCACTGAGCCTGGGGAGCTGTGCAGGGGGAAAGGCTGGCAGTGAAACTCAAAGTGAAGTCTGCACACTGTGGTTCCTGTGCTTGGTTTCTCATGTATGCGATGAGGGTGCTGAAAGTACACAGAGGAGTCTGTCCTGCAAGTTGAGGTGTGAAAAATTTCACTTGTTAAAAGCAGCTCTCCTGAACGAGTGTCACTAATTGTGTGTTTGTGGAAACACGGTCTTGGGTCTCCTTATATTCCCTTGCTTTGTTTTCATTAATCATATCTACTCTTTTATATTTTTTCTGTGGGGATTTTATGTAAATTACAGGTGACATGCCACTAATCCTTTGTGTAAAATTTTACTAACTCTAAAGAAGGTGTTGCTTTGTAAGCAAAGTAGGGTTCAGAGCTTACTCCCATTAACTTCAGTGAGCATTTTGTCTAGTCTTTCTGATTCCACCTTTATGGATTTCCAATGGTTTAGTATCATTGTCATTAATGAAATGTGTTTAGCAATAAGTCTGCAGTAAATGTCTTGCCAATATTCACCTCAGTTAAATCTTGATCCACTTTAAATCGTTGGGCAGACCTCTTCTCATTTCAGTGAGAGATGAAGTCTCAGTCTCTGTAAATGACTGTCAGATCTGGGATGAGAAGACAGAGGAAGGTTGTGGTCCGGCCCCCCCCCCCAATCAAGATAAACAGGGAGACTGTTTTGATATATTTTGCAGTCAAGCAGAAGTTGAAACTTTGTATAAACCTTGCCTTGTGTGGCTGGTGTTCTCCAGCTAAAGAAAGCCATTGTGCCTGCAGTGGTTTTGGTAAACACATGCTTAAATGGTAGATTATAAAGCAGAGAGTGGCAGAGTTTATTTACCCATGTGCACAGCACACGTGGCTCCTGTGGGACAGCACACTGCCCCAGCAGGCTTTGGGCACTGCCTGCAGGGGCTGTGCAATATTGGTACTGCAAAGAGAAGGGTGTCAGGTCTGAACAGGGCTGCACTAACAGGCCGCAGGGATTTTCACTCTACCAGTGCCAAAGGAGACTCCCTCTTGGATATGGAGCAGTATCTGATTTTGGCATTGTGCTATAAAGCATGGCACTTATAAATAAATGCACTGTTCATCATAATGAACTATCAAGTAATTACCCTGTGTGAACTGCTTTTCATAATTTAGTATCTTTAAATATGCTAAAAAGTATATCTGTTCCCATGAATACTGTGAGCCGAAGCCCCTGATAATTAAGTCATTTTCTCTTTGGGAAGAATAGAATTACCATCTAAAATATTTATAGGAAATATTTCAGTGACTGTACCAAGTTCACTTTGAAATCACCATTTCCTATAACTTGAGTTCAACAGCAGTTAAAATATCTTTGCATAACACTAGCAGGAGTTAAAAGTGTTATTAGTCTCTATTTTATCATAAGTTCTATTCTCAATGATCAAATTCCCAAATGTACCAAGTAGAGAAGAGGGGAGAAGGAGAGCAGAAAAGAAACACTAGATTCTTGATTAAAGAAATTGTCTGATTAGTAAAGTTTGGGATTGAAATGTAGAAAAGTTGAGATAAAAAACTAAGATGACCAGAAGTTTTGGTGCTGAGCTACAAACTTGGCCTAGAACTCACTAGATTTATTTCTCAGCCCTAGATAACTTTCTGACTGTGGTCCTCTGAGTCTCATCCAAAGCTCATTGAAGCCAATAGAATTTTCCCACTGATCTCAGTAGGCTTTAAATCATGTATTTGATCCTGAGGTTCTTAGACAACAGATGAGAAAAATTTAAATACTATACTTGGAATTCTGCCTGACTCAGGACTGCAGATTTACATTGTGAAATACAGCATGCAAGCTCAACCATGTCTCCTTTTTGATGCCAGCTTGGACATCTAAACAGCTCAGAAAAATATATTGCAGTCTCCAGGCCTGAAAGAATTTGAAAAAGGCTTTTTCTTTATGCCTACAAAGGGTCCTTCATTGCAGCTATAGTCTAAAAAGTCATATGAATGTTGTGTTTTCCATATTTTTCAGTATTTCAGTGTATCATTTAAAGAACTTCCTCACATCAAACAGGTTATCGCATAAGCATTATGCAGATAAAAAATAAAAAGATTAAGGATGAAAGTCAGCTCCCTCTGAAATCAGTAGCATTTGCTCCTCAGTTCTGTAAAGAAAGGATGTAAATTTCAAAAGTTAGTTTGGAAGACAAATTCTTTCCAATAAAGGCATGGGTATAAAGTTTCATACTAGAGGAAGTACCCTTCTAATTCTGACTGCTTTTCAGCCATGCAGTTACTTGTTGCAGATGTAAACACAACTATTTGAAACAGTATGTGAAACTCCTCTGAATTTCTTAAAAACTATCAAAGCATTCAATAAATAATTTTAATTAAAAAATAAATTGTTTTTCTGCTTGTGATGCAGGCCGATACAACAGTCACGTTTTGGGAAGGGAAACATCCACACACCACCTTTATAATAAACCCATTTATGATGTGGGTTGAAGAAGAGAGCTTTTTAAGTTAAATTGTGTGGACTTGAAAGCATCAATGCTGAATATTTTATGTGAAGCTTGTCAAGGGCCCTTACTAAAATAGCTTAAAAGCAGTATCACAGTTGCCTTCCTATAAGCATTGCACACAAGAAATATGCTAAAGGGTTTTCAATATTGCCAGAAGTTGATATATATCATTTTTTCAGGTGTCAGATTTTATGTGCTGTGTATATACACATGCATGCTCATGTGAACAAACACCTATCTCACCACATTTTTGCATTATTTTATATAATGTATGATGTCTCTTAAGGTACAGTAAATTTGGGGCTAGAGGCTTGATACTGCTTTTTTTTTTAGTTTAAAAGTTACAGGGTGAAAAAGCAAGAGTTCCTCAGCTCCCTATTTTCATAAAAGGAGACAGAGCAGCACCTGCAATCCATCCCAGCTGCTTTGCACATTGGCCTGTGAACTAATTGTACCCACTGCAAAAAGGGCTTGTTTCTCTCTGTTGCCCGTAATGGAGCCAGGGAAACTGCCTTGCACCAAACATTTGACTTCTGAATAGCTGAATTTAGCTCCAGTATTAATAGACATGCATGCACTGCAGCTAATGAAAACAGGTCATATTTGGTCCTGATGCATTGTAAGAAATAAAACCTCTGTAAAGATATCATGAAAGTGGCTTAAGCATTGCCAAGTGTTAAACACTGTGGAAAAACGACTAACAGACATTGCTTGTATTTAAGCACTTGGCTAACTCATCTTGCCAAATACACGTTGCAATTAAGCAGCTAGGCAGAGACATGACAGTGAATATTGCTCTCCCTTTATAAATTCATTTTTACAGGCAGAAGTCAAGCTGCTCTAACAATTTGATGAACAGAGTTTGGTAGGGCTTGTATGTTTCGACAGGCAAAGTGTGCCAAACTACTTCAGCATGACAAACCATCATGCTGATTTCACTGCTGGATTGCAATTGCACAGCATATAATGCAGCCTCTTGTATATTTCCAAGCCTCTATATGCATGTATATAGGTAGATAAGGAAAAATACATGGACTGTGTTGCATGTAAGTGCATTTCTGCATAGAGGCACTGGCCTTGTGTGTAGGGGATTTTGAGGCTCTTTTTCTGTTTGGTTTTTAAAGAGTACTTTGTTCATGCCTCCTGAATGAGAACTTTCTGAGGAAGTTCTTTTAACCCCTGGAGTTTTGTGTAAACTGAAGGCACCATCTGAGCAGTGTTCTCTTTGCCCTTTTTTCTGTCAGATGTAGCAAGGGAATGGTAAGCTAAGGAAATGGCTCTGGCTATGGGTCTTTAGGGGGCAGGTCTAATCTCCTGCATCCCTGGAAGAGGAAAGTTTCAGATGGATCCCACTATGCTCTGAAAATACAGCCCCAAAATATGGTATAACTCATTTGTATCATCTCAGTCATGGAAAATTCTGGCCATCTGTGGCCTCGGTTTTGTACTATTAAAGAAAAGAGTTGTACAGATTAACTTCTTCAGGGGAATGTAGCCAAAATATGGTACAGAACTTGATTTTTACCCTACGTCCTACTAAAAAGTTTGTTTCCTAATGCTTGTAAAAGACATCATGGTGACCTCTGGGTTTTATTGGGCTAGTCAAAATTATTTCTTCTGATGATAAAGGCAGGAAAGGCTGAGTAACAGCTTTTATAAGTGAATGGAAGGCAGCAGGGCCTTATAAAGAGGGTAGCGTGAGAAGTTTTGAAGTGGAGGCTGCTGATAGAAATGCATCTTTTCACATCTTCTGTGCTCTCAGAAACAAAGCAATATCAAAGAGCAGGACAGCAAGAGATAATTTATTGATAAATAAACAATGGGTGAAATTTTTGGCCCGGACTTGGGTGAGAGCAGCATTTCACATGCACTGTTCCTGGGTGGAGGCTGATGCACACCAGTGCTCCCTGGTGTTTCACCACTCAGGTGACAGCTCTGCCTGCCTGGTGAGGTGAGGCCATCAGGAGTGGCAGAGTGAGCAGTGGCTCAAATGGGAGAGAGTAAGCAATATACAGGTGTTAATTGGTAATATAACTCCCTCTATTTTTCTTCTGTTGGTTGTCAACTCTATGACATGAGCAAGCCTATATAAAGGAGCTGCCTTTTAGAGGCATAAGATTATTATTTCACTACAGTAGGAAAAAGGGATTTAGCAAAGAGAAACCCTAGTTCGCAGCTTGGTCTTGAAGTTGTCCTTAGAACAGTTCACTGTAGTTGATAGAAATATGTGAGAAATGTTACTGTGGTCTCCTTCCCACTGTCACTGAAGGGATGTCTGCAGGTTCTGAAATCCCTGTGAGGATGAAGCATCATCTCTTACAAAAATGTTTTCTGAAGGATGTTTAGTTTTTTACCACTACTATCTAGGTCTCAGACTATTAACCCGCATAAAATATGTGTTGTGACCATGTGACTTAATCTCCTGTATCCCGGGGTGTTTATTGCTGTCAGTATTTGATAACCTGTGGTAATAAAGTAAAAAATATTTGCACGATTTGAGCCTTAGTGCTGTTTTTTATAATATAAGTATGTATATACATACATACAAAGTTTTCTTAACTCATGTTCTGTATTTCAACCTGAATGAAGTCACATTGCAGAGCTGCCTCCTGTTATCATCAATACCTGGGAGTAGACCAGGAGCCAGGGGCAAAAGTGAATTTTCACATTTGCCAGGCATGGTTCATTGGAGAAAGCAGCTCTGTTGCCTTCTTGTGCCTTTGCTCATCTGTCATTGCAGCAATGCATAGTGACATTTCAAACTGCTAGTATGGAAATAAGATAAAAAGTGTTTGGGACAACTGGGAAATTTCATTTAGACAGAATGTCAGACCCTAGTCTCCAGTGAAAATACTGTAGGTTTTCCATGTCCAGCTTTGCGATATCATTTGATGTGAAATTAAATCAGAGGCCAGCCATGAAGAGGAAAGCATTTGAGCCTGTTCAGTTTTAGTTTGTTGTACAATTCTGGTACTCTTGGTTGCTGTGCCTTGCAGGAATAAGTTACAGTGGATAACCATTTATCAAGGTGTTTTGAAAGCATGATTCCCACAGAAATATCTTTTAATTCCTTGCCTTGCCTTGATGTCTGAAAAGTTTGTTAAATCTCCAAAATCCTTTTTGTGGCCCTCCCTCATTGTTCCCGAGGATGGAGTCGATGCTGGCTCCCAGGGATGTTGCTTTGCACAGTAACCTAACTCTGATATTTCAGGACAAATAGGCACCAACGTGGCTCCTGAATGGGTGAGTTACATGTATTCATAAGCTGTTCCATTCATTTCTCTGGCATGGAAAAAAGGGAGGGTAGGGCTGCTTTCATCCGGCTGCCAACCCTTTTATCTCTGAAGAATCAAATTTCAGGAAACCTTTCTGCCTGGGTCAGAATTTCAAAGGGTCCTATAATATTTTAAAAGTTTACCATCTTAATTCTCGTAATTTTAAGAGGAATGTTTCTTTTCCCACTGAAAAGGCAAAACATAGCAGCTTCCCCCAAAACAAAAGAGAAAATAAGGAAAAAACATAAAGCAAAGCACAGATTTGGAGACATGGGGCTTAGTAAAAATGTGTTTAGTGGTACTTCACTTCCTATTATTCAGGACAGCACATTGTTAGAGCTGATGCAGTGTTTATACACATTGTGGTTATGGCTGCAGTCGGGGCCATTGTTGAAGGATGTTATACAGACATTTATCATGGTATGTCAGTAAACCCATTGTAAAAATGTCCTAGTAGTTAAATGAGGCTTAGATTTAATGAGGCTGTAAGAAAGGACCATTTTTTAATCATACTGTAAATAAGGTTCCTGTAGCAATGTCATTGGGATTAACGTGCAGGTTTTCTTTTGTTTCAAAATAAGAGCGGTATCTCCATGAAGTTAGACAGGCATTTTAAGAATACACTCTTGCAAGGCCTTTGAAGCAGGAGGTTTGTGTTCATACTTTGACTACTCAATGTTTGCAACTGAAGGTGTGACATTACCAAAAATTCAGACGTCTGCTCCGATAAGCTAATAGTACAATTAGGTAATAAAATCCTAACACTAACAGAATACCATGGTGATGGCTAAGTAATGCACTGTCAATGACACAAAACCCTCTTCAGTACTTTTTTAAAAGATACTCAACATAGTCCCAAATTTTTACACTATTCAGTTTGCTAATAGTGAACTGACTTTATTGTTTTTAACACCACTGTCACTGAGAAATATAAAAATGCAGCTCATAAACATTAAAATTTTATGCATCAACGTTTATTTTTCTTGTAGCTGTGAAATCAGCCACCTAGAGCTTTAAAAGGTAGTTTTTTTAACTACATTTTAGCTTTCTGCATATATTTTCAATCTAATGTATTTTCTGTGAAGTATAGGGAGGTGTGTCTTATTTTTAAATTAGTATGAAAGTGTAAGGGAAAATATTATTTTAACTGTTCAAAAAGACATTGTCAAGAGCAGAAGATTAGGATGGGAAGAATGTCTTTATTGTGCTTCATATATTTGTTTTACAGCAGGAGTGCACTGTTCTTTTTCGAGCTGTAGTTTGATGGTAAAGCTGTGAGTTTTGCTGCCAGGGAAGCAGTTCCTGCCTTGAACAACCAGTCCTAAGCCCAGTGCTATCTTTCTCCAGTCCCATATTTGGGCTGCTCCAAGTTCTGAGCCCTGTAAAACTGAATAACCAAAAAGACCTTCCCATTTTTGTTGACAAGGGTGTTGTCAGTGGTCTCAGGCTCATCAGTACCACCCAAAGAGAGCGGTTGCTGTGGCAGGGAGGAGCAGGGCCAGCTCAGGAGGGAAGCAGGATGTGTTCTAAGCTGTTTTGCTAGCAAACACCTTTCTGCCAGCATCCCTCTGCAGCCTCTGTGGATGGAATTGTGCCCCCACTTGCAGGAGCAGCTGTTCCCAGCAGGGAAGGCAGGGCCAGCCAGGGAGGCTGAGCCGCCCGAGTCAGGGGCACAGAACTTATTCTGAATTATTTCATTCCAGTTTTAGTACTGCTGGCTTTAAGAGGAAGACCCAGACAATGGCAAGAAAGTAAAAGGTAATTCAGGATGAGGAAATTTGGATCCACGGCAGCAGCCAAAATCACAGTAGCTTTCTTTTTCCACCAAGAAGAATTTTGACTCAGCTGGCGCGTTGCATGCCCTGTTAGTGTCCCAGGTTTCCCTTTGGGAACATAGTTCCTTTCAGCTGCTTAAAACTTTTTGAGGGCATTGCTAGAGGTGTGATTCCAAGTGCTTCATCCTACGAGAGTAAGTTCCTGGAGCTCTCTATTTAGAAGGCTATTTTATGTTAGCTCTCTATTCATTTGGAAATAATGGTGTTGGGGGGGAAAAAATAATTAAAATGGCTTCAGAACATAGTTAATTATAAAGCCTACCATGGCCTGAAGTATAAAATACATTGCAGTCTGAGAAATCATGTAGGGGAGCATTACTAAAATAATTAATTTAAAATTTTACATATATCACCCACACAGCAAATGCCTTGGCTGCTGCTAAAATGAGTCCAGTGCCCTTCAGAAACTGAGCATCTCTTATATCTCCCACTCACTCCCTTTTAGATATCCTTGTTTTCTTCTTTACTCTAGGCATGCATTTTGTGTTAAGAACATCAATTCTGGAGGAAGGCTTTGGGCAAGAAATGTGTTTATTTTAGCTGTGTTTATTTTAGCATTATCACTGTGTTTGGTGGGGCCAGGGCTGAACTGACTGAGTGCCCAATCTGGCACAGGCAAGAGGCTCCTGCCAGTGTTGAGCTTCCTTCCTCTGGTGCCTCCTGCATGGACCTGGCTCAGGTGGTGGCACCCCTTGTGCTGGTATTGGAGCATTTTCAGTCCTTACAACTCCCAGATGTGCTGGCCTTGCACCACCATGGCCTCCTGTCAAGGCAATCCTCTCAGTTCAGCACTCTTGCACCAAATTTAGGGTTTTTTTCTGTGCCGCTGTGCTTGCCTACTAGGCAAGGCAGGTAGGCATTAAATGTTGCGGAGCCTCACCTCTAAGTGCAGGAAAATAGCTGGTGGATTTTGGTATTTGAGGGCAAGGGGTAGTTTGATTTGGGTTTGGGTTTTTTTTGTTTGTTTGGTTGGTTGTTTTTTTGGTGGTTTGTTTGTTTGTTTTGTTTTGGTTTTTTATTTACTTTTGAAGAAACAAGAATGTATCCTGTGCAGGCTGAGGTTCCGTGCTCAGCAGCTGTCAGCAGTGTGTGGTGATCCCTGCCTCTTGTCTGTCTGATTTCTGCTTGGTGCAGGTTCTTGACATCCAGTGCTTTATCAAACACAGGCTGCTTGGCACCTATTACTACTGATCTCAGCGTTGCTAATAAACAGCAACATCAAGGCTATATTTTCTGGTTCCTGTCAGACCACTGCTTTCCTGGGTGAAATAAAAGTCCCATTAACATGCTCCTCCTCATCGGCTCTGACAGTTTGATTAATTAGGCCCCCTCTTTAGATGACCTCTGTACTGACACGACAAGGAGGTGAATATAAAATGAATAGTTTGCCCACATAATGGCCTACTGCAAGTTTCAGATTTTTATCAGATCAGACTGAAGTCCGGGGCCTGTATTAAACCCCCAGTGTACAGCAATATATGGCTGTGGGTTATGAACTGCAGGCTTTACAGCATGCCTAAGGAATTAAAACCAAACCAATCCTAGCTATCCTGATATATTGACTTCTTCTCTAAGAATTAATATTTCCTTTACTCTCTTGGCCATACAATACAAATCTAATTCATTTACATTATCAAATAAAATGACCTTTTGTTTTCAAAGGATTTTTTATTGCCAGAAAATACAGTATGTTAACTCTGTGGTTATTCAGCCTCCCATAAAATACTAATGTAAAGCCATTATTCTAGTGCCACTCTATTTAAATGTCAGTCTGCCTTTCTATTATAAACCACCAGTTCATAGGCTGGTAACTCATCAGTAAAAAATTTGCTTCAGCTGAGAACTTGTAATATGAGCTCACAACTTTTTTTTGAACGCATCTTTTTAAAAAATACAAGTATATAATATCCCAGGGGGTGAATATGTAATTGTGAAACTACAGCATGGCTGGAGCACCTCTCCTGTGGAGACAGCTGAGAGAGTCCAGGCTGTTCACCCTGGAGAAGAGAAGGCTCCAGGGTGACCTTCCAGCTTTCCAGTGCCTAATGGGGCTACAAGAGAGCTGGAGAGGGACTGTACAAGGGCATGAAGTGACGGGACAAAGGGGAGTGGCTGCACACTGACAGAGGCCAGGGTTAGACTGGATATTGGGAAGAAGTCCTTCCCTGTGAGGGTGGTGAGGCCCTGGCACAGGGTGCCCAGAGAAGCTGTGGCTGCCCCATCCATAGAAATGTCCAGGGCAGGCTGGATGGGGCTCTGAGCAACCTGCTCTGAGCAACCTGGGATATGTCCCTGCCCATGACAGGGAGGTGGAACTAGGTAGGTTTGAAGGTCCCTTCCAACCCAAACCATTCTGTGGTTCTGTGGATTGTAGCACCAGAAACTCCAAGTGGTGCCCACTGCGTGGTGCCTCTGGCTGGAGCTGCTGCAGGAGCAGTTCCATCAGCCTTTTGAACTACCTTGCAATCCTCTAGGAGACAACTCAGGCTTTTAATAAAATCTGGAATTTTAATAAAATCTGGAATTTTGACTGAGAAAGACATCTTCCCTGCACTGTTGTTCTGCTGTTTGCTTGCACTTAAATTATTTTCCGTTAACATTCGAGAGGAATTAGGTGTGGCCTCAGAGAGATGTGAGGGTGAAATCTTCTGTCCCTCAAGGTGAGAACTGGGACGAACATGAATAATATTTTGGTGATCAAGTAACTGACACAGATGCAGAAGTTCTCCTATGTTGGTTTCTAATCATTCTATTATTAGAAATATTATTCTATTACTATTATTTTTTTCACCAGAAGAGTCAAATTAACTCTCCTGCAGTCTGTGGTGATCCGCATCTCCCGCAAATCTCGTTGAAAGGACAACACAAAGGTGGAGGACCTTAAAATGAAATGTTGTGTAAATGACCCAACTGTCATCAGAATTCCTTATTTAATTTTGAAGGCAACAAAAACAAGTGACCCATTGCTTGAACAGATCCTTCTCAATTAAAATAATGCTCTGTTTACCTCTGTGATGCCAAATGCTCTCTCCAGTCTTTTCAGCTGCTTTTTTTTTCATGACCCTTATGTTTTTCCCTCAGTCTCTTCTGTCATATTTTCCCCTTTGTGTTCATCTGTTGGTCAAGTAACTGCATTACTTTAATTGATTTGCTGAATTGGCTCATATATAAGACAGCTCCTCCAGGTAATTACCTGAAAATGTTTGCTCACATTACTGTGGCCATGCTTGAGTGCTGCAGCACTTGGGTTCCCATTGGTTCGGGAGTACACTATGCCATTTCTGCAAGTTGTTTTTCAGTTTCCTTGATTCAAGCAGAGCAGCAGGGGATGAATGTTTATTTATACTGTACATATATATATAAATATATCCACACACAAGTGCACATGTATGCATCAGGGGTACATCAGGTATGGGATTTGCTGTTTGTGTGAACTTCAGTCAAGGCTCCTGAGGCTTCCTGAGCTGAGAAGAAGGTGTGATATGCATTTTTGAGATCCATGCTCATCCCTTTCCCCAGCTGACTTTATAGACAAAGTTTGTTGGTAGACAGAATTTGGCAAATAAGGTAGCAGTGGTTTTCTGATGCAGACTGGACAGGAGCTGGTAACTTTCCCTTCCTGCAGATTCCAAAGCTGGATCATGCTTTTCAGCAAAGGGGAAATTGCTTTTCAGCAAAGGGGAAATTTCAAGTATGCCATTTCAAGAAGTATTTCAAGATGTTAAATTCCTACATGAAGCAAGGGTCTATAATAAATGAAGAAAATTAACCAAATCTGCATAGCTTTCAAATAAATTACGCTTCCTAAAACTTATAATTGAACAGTAAACCACTAAGTTATGGCTTAAACCAAGCCATGATATTTTATACTGTACATAAATGCCAACTAAGCACTTATTGTGACACTGGAAACTCAGTTTTCATCTGGTTGGTGAGGGTAAGAGACTTTACACCGAGCTTCAAGAATAAGCTGGAACGGAAGGTAGCACCGACTTCAGACAAGCAAGAAATGCTGGGAGTATCCTGTGACCTAATTATAACTAACTGTTTCCATCCTTTTCTGTAAATATTTAGGAGATTACGTTACAAGTTCCTACAATTAAATATTGTGGGCTGTGCGTGTCTGGAAGACTTAATACATGTGAGCCTTGTTTGGTTTTCCTAGCAGGCATTCTGGAAAGTTTCAGTTTCTTATTGAGGAATGCTAGCCAGCGTTTTGAGCAAAACATAAATAAAAATAGTGATCGTATTTGTTGATAAACAGCACTATCAGGCAATAAGTAATCACAGTGTCTTATTTTACGTCATCAGAGTAGCTAAGAGTAATTGAATTACTGGTAAAGACTAATGGTGAAAATCACGGAGGGCAGAATTCTGTGTCTGCCATCTGGCTGACTTTATGCAAGTTACTTAGGCATATATTCTGGCAAATTTATTATTGGGTTAGCCAACCTAGTTCTGCACAGTACCTCCATAAAAAGTGCTCTGTCTAAACTGTTCTGAGCCTAAATTATTTATTACTTGTAAAGCACTTGAAAGAGTTTTTGAAAGCCTTCAAATTCCTGTGATTTTGATGGAGGTTTGTGCTTAGTGTGTTCCTTTGGGTTGGTTTGGGTTTTTTTATTTTTCAGAAACATCAAACTGGTTTGATAACTCTGGAAATTAGAACAGAAAAAGCATGGGCAACTAAAACATCCAGAACATAAAGGCACAAAGACCCAAACCTTTTTCTTTGTGATATTATGTGCTGGAGTTCCTCAGTATAAAAAAGACACCTCTTTCCTGTAGGTGTCATTAAATGTTGTGTCTATTAGGAGCAGTACAGGCTGCAGATATAAACATATGAAAAGGTGCTTAAAGACTACATAAAAATGTGTGTCTGGAATTCGTCTGGTCTGTGGCATTAATTAATGAACAAGCTATCACATCTGCTGACCCTCGTAGCCTTTTGGAGGAACTACAGAGACTTCATCAAAGCTAAAGAATTCTGTTTTAAGGAGCATTCTAAATAGTTAAATATCTGGAAGCTCTTTCTTAGGAGCAAGAACAAATTTCATTAATAGTATATAACTACTTTGGAGTGTTTTGTTTGTTATACTAACTTATATCTGGCAACATTTTTTCATAATTCACTGAAATGTAACTTATTTGTTTTAAAGGCCAACGTGTTTCTGTTAATATTTTCCAAATGCTGCTTTTAGAAATATAAAAAATATTCAACAGAAACTACTGGATGTAAATAGACCTGTTCAGATTTTGCTTTTTTACATGTCAAACTCACAGACTACCCCAGTGGATTGAAGACATGTACTATTAAGTGTGTGTTGGGGGAGAGGTGGTTTTTTTTGTTGTTTGTTTTTTGTTTTTTCCCTCTACTTTAATGTGTGTTGTCATCACAGAAGCAGGACTGCTAGTAACAGCCTCTCCCAGAGTGACCTGGGGTGGAAGCTTTGTCAATTTATATTTCCTGCACAGATAATAAGAGGAATGTAGAAAATTAATTTAAGATGTGGTACAATAGCATATTATGATCAGGCTTACTATAAGAAATCAAGAATCCAGGCATCATCCTTAAACATGCACAGTTGTTGAGCAAAATTGAATCAAAATTTTAGAGAGCTGCTCTTTTTTTCTTTTGTTTCCTCTTTCTCCTGGCATGTCTCTGGGAGCAGATATTTGATTTATGTTGTAGTGAGCTTCAGAACCAGAGAGCTCCTTCCTTTAGACAGATATTTTAAGATTTTCTGTGTTTTTAGGAAGACAACAAAATTTTAGCATAAGAACTTGAGTAGTTTAAGTTCTTTTCAGTACTGCAGCATCCTTGGATGCTTCAGGGGCACGTGTGCCCTGCGCTGGGATGCAGTATGGGAATGAAGGGGTAAACCTGGAGTGCTCACTCCAGAATGAGTAGCAGTTCCACAAGTCAGTCCAGGATGTACTCTGTAGGTCTGAGCTGCTGCCACAGTGCAGTACCACTGCCATGGGGGGAAACACCATGTACTTAGTGTGTGGATCCATTTGAGTCTGGTCCTAACTTAAACCAGGTCTATCCTTCAAGCCAGCCCCAGCTATACCCAGCACAGACATATATAAGGTCTGATACTTGCTTCTATTTGTAGGCCTTTGTAATTCTGTTCTTTTTAAAAGTAGAATGAAATTAGCCCTTGAGTCAAGTTTGAATTATTTTCTTATTTTTGGGATATTAAAATATCTCCCAGATCTCATTAAGTAAAGCCCTAAATAAAATAATTGTAATACAGTTCAGGATTGGAAAGCCTCAGAAGGTTTGGAGGAAATTTCCTCTTTGATGGGCAATTCGGATACTTAAGCAAAGGTTGTCTGAATCATAAGCTTGAGAAATTCACCTGCTCCCTCCCTCTTCTTTCCAGCATCCATTGGCTTCCTGGTGGTGTCCACTGCCCTGATGCCCTGTGTCCTTTGGTCCTCTGGGTGCCGCTCTGTGTCCTGCTGTCCTCAGTGTCTTGTGATCCTCCGTGACATTACTGGGGTTTCAACCTCCTGCCTCTATGCTCCTTTGCTCTCAAGTCTCTTAAACCCTGCTGTGTTTTTATGTGTTTCTTTACTCAGTTTCTTTTGGTTTTCTTTTTATTGAAACACATCTTCCCCACAGATGAGTTTTCTTAAGTACTGTCTGTGGTC
Source organism: Phainopepla nitens (assembly GCA_013400175.1). Taxonomy (NCBI): domain Eukaryota; kingdom Metazoa; phylum Chordata; class Aves; order Passeriformes; family Bombycillidae; genus Phainopepla; species Phainopepla nitens. The sequence continues at coordinate 89,430 of VXBQ01000080.1, forward strand.
TGGTATTGTTAACACAAAACGTGTGAACTGAATGGACAGTCCTCTGCCAAAAAGGATCATTAACCATTCCAGACATAGGGTAGAAGGTGGCGTGGCTGGTGGTGGACCATGAGAGAAGAGAAATAAATTGGAGGTATCCACAGAGGTAGCAGGCTGTAGATTTGGGGACCAGAGCTCAGTTACCTGTCAGTAACAGCTGGGGCAGCCTGGAGGCAGCAAGGGCAGAGATGTGCAGACACTGAGAGAGGAAAGATGCAGGAGGGAATTCTTTTCATGTACCATTTTCCAGCTGGATGGATGGCTAAAGCTGCACTTGCTCCTATCCTGTTCATGTTTTATGTGATAATCTGGTCCAGATCAGCACATCCATGGAACATGATGTATGGCAGCAGTAAAGGTCCTGGATTTTTCTTTCCTTTCGTAGCTGTCACAGATCCAGGCATGGATCTCTATCCGACAGGAGTTTAAACTAAAACCTGCACTGACCAGTTTGTACAGTCTGAGGCAGAAATTGAGAATGACTTGGTGCAAGGAGTATGCCAGGTCACTCTGGCTGGTGAGGTGATCCTGCAGCTTCTCATTGTGAAGGACTGCTCCCTAGGGAAAAGGCAAATTAATTTGTGAAGGACTGGTCCCTAGGGAAAAGGCACTGCATGAGCTCTTTCCCTCCAAACACGGTGGAACATGATGGGGGGTCGGACTTCTCAAATGCTTTGTCATTTAGATAACCAGCATTCAGAGGTTATAGGTTAGGTTTGTAAGTTAAAAGAGAGAGAGAAAAACCTGCAAAACAAAACCAGTCACAACAACCAGCAGATTGTTGAGGTTTTAGGTTTTTCTAACGTTGTGAAAATAGCTGAACTATGTTTTGGAGACTTCCTGGCTGAAGTGCAGGCTGGTAATAAGGAGGTACACACAGAAACATGGCTATAATAATTGCAGTACTGATAATTCACTTTTGTGAGAGCTTCAGCTGTTTAAAGATGCAGGGTAAGCAAAATCCCAAGGAAGCAGGCTCCGTGATGCTTCTTTCTGCTCTGTGTTATTATTCTCACTTTCTAAATGGGACACTGAGGCACAGCAGGTAAGTGCTAGTGGGAATGACATTCAGCTCGAGCCCCCAGGCTGTGCCTCTCCCTGATGTCACAACACTGCATATAATGAGCACATTTAGGAAACAATTTAGCCTTTACCATTTCCTGGTGGTTGTAACATTATGAGAAAGCATTTGAATCCTCACTATAAAAAGGAGCTTGACCGAAAAAAGTACTTTTGTGGCACCAAAGGCAAGTTTCAGAACCTTTCCAGAAGCTGCTGTGAAATGTGCTTCCTCAGTCCGCCGTGCACTTGCCCTGCTCAGCCTTTTGTCTCATGCTGACACAGGCTCTCTCCTCCCTGCCCTGGTCCCTTCCCAGTGGGCACTCTGTCTGCTGCTGGCCCTGGCAAACTACTGTGTGCCCTCGGGGCCGGAGGGCACTGGGAGCCTCTCCTTCTCCCTGCACAGAGGTGCCTGCTCGTGGCTGTTTGTCCCTTTGCAGTCTGTCCCTGCTGCTCCAGTGCAAGGCTGCAGCTGTCACCCAGGGCTGGGGAGGTGTTTGTGGGGCAGTCCCAGAACCAAGCCAGGCTGGGGGCACATCTGTGGCCTGCCCCACCATTTCTGTTCTGCTGCTGGAACCGTCTCCCTCCCTGTGAGCCAGGTCTGTGTGCTCAGTTTGAATGCTGATAAAAATAGAGAGCATTTCCTTATTGTTATTGGCTGTGTGGCAATGCTTCCCACCGAGATGCCTTTCAGACGCTCCCTCAGCTGTTATCCTGTGGAAAGAGACAGACTGAGATTTCTGCCTCCTGTGCACTTTACTCATTGGATTAAGGATAAAATTGAAGCTTTCCTAAAAGACTGGGTAGCCTTAGAAATGAATGAATACCTGGGATTAAAGACCTATGAGATGATTTATTTTTTCCTAATCCTGTTTAGAAGTAACTATTGAAATGGATTTACTGGTGGAGTTAAGAGGAAAATGTGAATCTAGAAGTTCGCATTGTACATTTACCTTTTGAGTTGTTGAACTCTGAGGATCAGGTAATTAAATTCATGAGTCAGAGAAGAGATGAAAGTAGGTTGTAGGAGTTACCATCCTTTAATAGCATTGAAGTTCCAGAAGGAGTTGACATTTCTGTGATACCTGGCCATGGCTTTGTGTCTCCTTTCCTCATATGATAGTATTGCTTCTGAGCTGAATGCACCGAGGAGCAGTTGTGATTTTTTGTGTCATGAAATGATGTTCCATCACTGTGCTTTTGTGGCAGGTAGGTTTGGGTCTGTTTTGGGGTTTTTTAAATGTATTAGTAAAATAATAAAGCCATGCAGTGCTTACTTGGGAGAAGGGAGATCTGATCACCTGCTGAAGCTGCAGCTCTCTGCTGTTAAAAGCAGATGGATTTTTGTGTCCTGTCCAGGGGTTCTCCCAATGCACCTGTAAAAGGACAATGAGCCTTGTTGGGAAGCTTAACATTCCCTCCTTCCTGGCATTATGTCAAGGCATGTCTGCACCTCTTGCAGCATAAGGTGTGAAGATAATTTGCAGCCTCCTGCATAAGCATTCTTTTAATTGCAGAAAACAAAGCTTCCAAAACGCCAGGTGGAGGGGGATCTGTGGGGATTCCTGTGCAGAAATGAAGAACTGAGCAGAGCAAGGGTGGGCCAGGTGTCTGCCTTTCATGAGGCTATTCCCTGAGTCACATCTGGTGCCAGCATAGCTGCTCTCCCTAAGTGATAAGGAAGCTTTGCAGTCAGGCTGAGCTGTCAGGTGAGCCAGGGATCAGGAATTCCTGGGGTGGTTTGATGGCAGGTGAGGGATGCTGTGGAGTGTGGCGTGGCTCTGATGAGCAGAGCCTCAATTAAATTCTTCTGCACATGGGCTGACACAGCAGGCATCAGGTGTGAGGACGTGTTCTGGTCCATCAAACGTAAAATGACAAAATCGTTTGTAATCTCTCATTACCAGGTCCCTGTGGGTTTTCCATCTATGCCTCCCTTGGGGCATTATTCAGTGGCCAGTAACTTCCTGCTATTGCCAGGTATACTTAAAAATGAAGTTTTAAAAATTAACTGAAATCTTTTACTTAGAGATCCATAGGAAAAAGAATTATGTCAGATCTGAAATATTGCTACTAATGAATAAGTAGCCTTTATTAATTACTTGCACTTGATTGTGATTTATCATAAGTGGGTATTTGTGCTTTTACCTGACTCTCTGATTCTCTCTCCCAGCCCATGGGAGGTAACGAGCGAAGGACTGTGTGGTGCTTGTCTGCCAGCTGGGGTCAAACCATGACAGGGCAGCCAAAGTTCATTCTCTACATTTCTTCCTAGATAGGAAGTGGTTTCTCACAGTACATAATCAGCTTGAAAATACTTTGCAGAAGGCACCTAACTCCATGCACAATTTCTTTCTCCTAAATTATTTAGATGTGGAGAGTGACTCTACTTAACTCTTATGTATGCAAAAAAAGGCACTAACAGGAGTAAAATATCCCTCTGTGATACTCCTTAGGAGGACACTACCTCCCTGCAGAGCAGGCTTTGTCTTTGCAGCACATATTTAAAGTTTGCTGAGATAACCAGCCGTTCATGGGATTCATGGCACACTGACCCCATCTCATCTTCACTTCAGCACAGCAAACACCAGCTCACCTTCCTTGTGGTCCCACCTGACCCTGAGCCTGTGCCACACAGCTGTTTGGCCTCTTGCTGGTGTTCTGAACACATGCTTGGCTTTGTGGCAAGGCCTGAACCCCCTCTGACAGGCAGGGACCCTCAGTTTGCCTGGCCAGCGTGCAGTGCTGGCAGGAATTATGCACTGTTTCATGTTTTAAATGCCTGAAGCCTAAATCTGTCATCCAGGTGTTCTTCCAGTCATGCCTGCTCTTCTCTTTGATTTACCCCTTTTGTATGAAAGTCTTTAGTATATTAAATAAGTGCTTGACCATCTTTTTTTGTGCACATGCTGCATAATGAGGAAGGTTTCTCAAAAGTTTTCTTGCAAGTGGATTCCCATGTGGCTCCTGTTAGTCACAGCTAATTACAGAGGTTGGTGAATGAGGAATATATCTGAGCTCAGCTTCCCCTCCTCCTCCTTCCACAGTACTGCAGAAAAAAAATAAAATAAAAATCCTGCAGACAAATCCAGGTTTTTCTGTGGTCATAGTCTCCAAAGAGCTCCAGAGAAATCACAGATGTGGTTTCATGTTTCAGGTTTAACTATGTTGTAATAACTACAGTCTTATCTGCAGGAGAAATGCAAGTGGGGAAAGAATCAGTAATTGAGAGTGAAAAGTTTGACCCAAGCTCTGTGTTTGTCTTTGTTTGTTTTAAGCAGCTGAATGTTTAGCCAAATGATATTTTAACTTCTGACTGCAGCCTTGAAGCTTACAATAATCTTGATAGGTAAAAACCCAAGAATGTTATAGGAAAGAAAACTTAGATATATGTTTCAGGAAAGCCAATCCTAGAAAAGCAGAAATTCTTGTAGTTTAGTCAAAGCCAAGACACAACCTTCAGTTTTAATTCAGCTGCATACAAACCTCCTGTGGGGTGCACAGACCTGGCTTTACAACACAAGAAGGTTTTTAGGTGCTCCAGAGGGTGCACAGCAAGGCAGCTGTGAGAGGTGAAGCTTCATGGCTGAGCACACGAGGAGCCCACAGCTGACACAAAATGTTTGACTAAGGTCTAATTTTCCTATCTTTTGTTAGTGTTCATTCAGGAAGTCTGCTAGCCTGAATGAGTTCCTGCATGTGTGTAGTATGAGTATTATCCAGCAGGACTGCATGGGATATGTCTATTATTGGTTACAAAGGCACCAGTGACCTTCCTGCCCCTATATTAGCAGTGCCTGCTGTTTTTCCATACTGCCGATTGTCAGGAATGCAGATCATCCAGAGAACTGGGCACAATCCTCATTGCTCAAATTATTGTCTCAGGAAAACAAAATGCTTTAATCATAAAAAAATAAAAGTTAGAGATGTAGTCTCAGCAGGACATTCCCACTTAAATGCATATTTGAGGCTGGAAAAATTTAGCGGGTAGAGGAGGCAGATCACGTCATGAAATTACAAAGGACTGTAATGATCTCTGTTTGTAACAGGTATGGGGTTTTTTTAGGTTGGTTTGTGGTTGTTTTGTGCCCCCAGTTTTTCTTTTCTGTTTTCAGAACTTCAGCACACAGAAGACTTCAGGAGTAGCTTGAACTTTCAGAAATATGACTAAGGCTAGGACAGGAGTATCCTACGTAGAAAACAAAGTCTAAAACTGTTGCCTGAGCTCTAGGAAACACACATGGGTGCAAACTCTTAAAATTAGTACAATACTAAGAGCTGTATAAAAGGTTATCGGTAACAAGTCTAAATATTCCTGTATTTCAAAGGAGCAACTGTTTTGTATACTTATTTGATAGGGAAAGGCTTTATTATGATATACCTGTATCAGAATTCTAGGTTATATGTTGAAAAAGTTATATGTTAAAAAACTACTCCTAGAAAATGTCCTTGTCATTGCTACATGCTTGGGTTGGACAAACCAGTGTCTCAGAACAACTCTGTGCTGTGCTGGAGAGCACTAAGGGTGTGTCAGTTTTCCTTGAGAAATACTAAATCAGTTTTAAACTATAAGATCTCTTTAAAAAGTCACTGTGAGGCTAAACATTGTGTGATGGGGATCTCCAGGAGGCTCAGGAGTTCAAAACCCAGTTGGGTGACAGCATTCTGGTATGAAAAGTGCTAAAAGAAGTGAGTTTGAGTTTAGTGAAATGCCATGGCACAGATGGTGCTTACAGCTCATATAAAGCTTAGAGCTCACATCGAGCCTCTGGTTGACCTGTTACTGCTGCCCTGAAGTGGGAGAAATTGATTTTTGCCTCCAAAAGAATTTTTTGGGTTGTTTTAGTAGCTAGCATAGGGAAGGAGTTCTTGTGTTCAAACATGCCCAAACTTTGATAAAAAGCCTGAGATTTAGACTTCGTTATTTCAGTGTTTTTTCCTTTCTCTCCAGTGAGTGAATGCCCCCAGGGCTGAATGCTCTTGAAGTACAAAAATAACATCAGACATTAATATAAATTCAAATGTACATTTTAACATATGTATATATTTGAATCAGTGTGTGTTGAGTCATCCCCTTCAAAAAGGCTGTCTGCAGGTAATCTCTGAAGGACAGAAATTGTTTTAATTCAGAAAAAAATCGGTGAAGGGAAGAGATTTTTATTTTACACTGATGCAGTTTTGTCTTATTTTCACCAAAGGACACCATGGTTTAATGGATGGGGCTTTAATCTACCCAGAGGTCAGTCTTTGCTAGACAAGTGGAACCTTATTCCTGAGGGAATTGATATACTAATGACACATGGACCTCCCCTTGGTAAGTGAAACAAAAGTTCTGTGTGATTTTTTGCATGAGAATTTTACTTTCAAAATAAGCAAAGTTGATCATGCTGTACGATACACTGTAACTGCATCCAAACTAAAAACTATGGATTAAAAAGTCTTCTGAAAGAAGTGCAAAATGATGATTAGGCTTAGCTGATCTGTTGAGTTTCCATAAAAAAACTTAAATTTTTTTATTAAATTCAAGCTCGGGAAGATCAAATATCTGACTCCATAACCATTATAGTTTGACATTTTATTTAAGAATAGTATTCATCTGACAACCAGTTTCCAATCCCATGTGACTTCTTAGAGATTGACTGAAACTTTTGAAACCTTTTCTCACTACAGTGTCATGTTATTTTAAGGTTTGAGAGTAGCACTCAGGAGTTTGGAACTTTGTAGTCACATATTCTCCTTGGTAATGTCCTTGTAAACTTAGAATATGTAAGAATAGTTTTAAAGTTATTAATTGGCTTATAAAAAATGTGAAGGAATAAAATTATGTTCCTGACTTGATCTAATGACAGGTGAGCACCAGTCTAGGAATGCATAATTTGTTTCTTCATTAGGTAGCTAAAGTTTCTCATTTAGCTGAATTTTGCATGTCTTGTCAAAATGAGTCACTCGCTGATCTCTGATTTAACTCTGAACATCTAAACTAAGTTCTGCTAGGCTCAGGAGGACACCAGGACACTCATTCAGCAGGAGCAGGCAGAAGCACTCAGTTTTGGCATGTCTAAAGTCCTTAAAGCCCAGACTAATGCCATTTGGAAAGTCCCACTGTCCTTTCTCCATCCTGTGCCCCACAGGAGGAGGTAACATCACACGTTATTTACTGCTTTTCCTCAAGACACATGTGGCAAGCAGCCTGGGACTGTATTTAAGTATCTCAGTTGGGTTTACAACAACTGAGCCTTTTCTAAATATGACCTATCAGGAAGAGGAAGCGTGGCAGTCTCTTCGTTGCCCTTGCTGTGAGAAGAGTGGTTTTGTCAGGGTTTTAGTAAGCTCTTCAATCCAAGGGGTCAGATCACACAGTCACAGGAAGTGGCCAAATCCCAGTCACTTAGCCCATTCCTGGTAGTGAATATGTAAAATCTTCTCAGAATTGCATGGTGCCATTATAAACCAGCATTTTAAAGTGCTTCCAGGCTGGCTCAGTGTTCTTTTAGAGCTTCTTGGTGACCGTGGAGTCAGGAATTAATGCATGCTTATGTTTTTTACCACAAGTAAGTTAAGAGTCAGCAATCTCAGCCAAGCTAAGGAAAAAAAAAAAGGTCCAGAAAGTTTTTGACCAATGTACTTACTGCTCCTTTGATATTCTGGTTAGTTTTTTACTTAGAGAATGTTGTAAGATGCTCAGCAAATTCCCTTTAAGGTTCCTGGAGCAGCTGCTGTGTTAGGTCAGTGACACAGCATCCCCTGACAGCAGAGCCACCAGATATTGCAAACCAGGGCCCTGAACGGCACTCTCTTAATGGCTCCATTTTCCCAAAGAAGCAAAATCAAACCCTGCAAGTGTGTTTATAATGTTTCATGGGTGCTGTTTTAAATGTGTTGTTCATCCATCTGCCCTGAATTGGGTTCATACAGAAATACTGTGACGCTGCAGACACTAATGAGTGCTGTAATTGAATAAGCCTGCTTAAATTTGTGTTTGAAGGAGATAATGAAGTTCAATTTCAAAAGGGTGGTACTGTATCTTAACTACAGACACAGATTAGGTGTCAGTACTGCGCCTAAAATGCGGGGCTCGAGGTCTTGACTGAGACGACTGCATGATAATATTGACAAAATGCTGCTTTTTAAATGAGTGTTTACTTATTAATATTAAGTAAATATTGAGGGAAGTAGTGCTGTAACTGGACTCTTTGGTCACTCTAAGATTTAGCCAAGTTCATGTCCGAGCATGTTTTTACTACCTGGGATTAACTTGGCACAGGCTGTAATTATGCTGAATCAGTAGAATGGTGCTGCAGCTGGAGGTGGCTCCTGATTTCCCTTTTATTGCCCTCATTCACCCTGCCCTACTGATCCTTTTCTATGCTAGTTCAGGCAGCAGGCTCCTGTAGGCACTGTCGTCAGGTTTTGTACATTTTTCTGTGTTATCCAAGTGGCAGTCAGCACTGGCTTGCTGGAAGCTGTTTTGCAATTTTTGCAGAGCTTGAGGCCCTCCTGACGAGGGCTCAGGTGTAACCTGGTGCTTGCAGACCACGGTCCTCTGGGAGGTGTGGGAGTTTGTATTTTATTTAGTCTGTATTTCTTTGGGGTGGCAGCTGAACTGAGTTGTAGCTTAGCTCATCTGCCTGAGCTGCTTCATTTCTGGAGCAGCCGCATAGCTGGCTTGGGAAGCTGACTGCTATGAGAGCCGGGGGAAAAGGAAAGAAAATCCTGCAGCAGTGCCAGGAATAAATGTCCCGGGGTTTCAAGGTGGGAGACGAGTTTAAACCTATAGTTTAAAAAAACAAATCACGTCCAGAAAAATATTAATGCAGAGGGAGGGAGGAAATCTTAAGGAAGACAAAGGGACAGTGGAACATTTATTAAAAGCTATTGTGTGCTCTAATGGAGAGGTTATGACTAGAGATAATGTAATAAACCCTGTGTGAATTATGGCTTCCTGAAAGACTATGTGAAGCCTTACCTGAATAGGGCAAATTAACAGTATTGATTGCATTTTGCCTTCAGGTTTTCGAGACTGGGTTCCAAAGGAGCTGCAGAGAGTGGGTTGTGTGGAGCTGCTGAACACAGTGCAGAGGCGAGTAAGGCCCAAACTCCATGTCTTTGGTGGGATCCATGAAGGTAAGGAGCAGTGCCACCCCCTGCTTTGTCTCAGATTTCAAGAAGCACAGTTTGGTGGTGTGTTGCAAAGGATAATGGCATATTGGATTAAAGCAGGGAGGGAGTTCAGGGAAGTGATTGCATGCGTGGCACTTTGTAAATTTATTCCAGAACTAAAACAGACTGTTTCAGGAATGTGTGCTACATTTAGCCACCTACATCTTTCACTGTGCAAAGGTTGTTCCATACAGGTTATTTGAAAGCAATTCAAATTTTGACAAACTTGGTTAGAGAAACAGATGAAATTCCCCACACTTGCAAGCCAAAATGAAAATTATCCCCATTACTCCAAGTACAGGAGCTAAGAAAGGTGCTAGAGGAAAAAAGAAAATGTGAAGACAACTTGCTGCCTGTGCTCACCTCCCTCAGGATATAAGGAGAAGCAGAAAGGAGGGCACCTCGAGTCAGGCATCAGAAGGAGCCAGAGGTCACTGTGCACACATTTCTGAAAGCACCCTGTAATACAATCCATGCTCTCTGTGTTACCCTCCAGGAGTCTCGTGTTTTAGAAGAGATATTCCCCCTCTGTCAGTGCCAGGACAGGCAGAGTGGGAAGCTTCAGAAACAATGAGCTCAGTTTGTGGCAGTGGAAGAGACTGAGAGATTAAATACATTCTGGAGTGCTTAAATATTTAATAGGATTTTGTGGCTTTCATGTGGCTGAGAGACAAACACTAGGAGTTCTGCTTTAGAGAGAGTGTAAGACTTCATGACCCTAGAACTCAAAATTACACATTAAATGTTTTATATTCCCCCCCTGGAGGTTTCTCCATTGTCTCTAACTAGGTTCTCCATAGGCCTAAAAATTTCGAGGACTTCATAAAAGAAAAATAAAAAAAAGGACAGCTTTTTCTGCTAGTGGTATAGGTTTTTCTGAAGCCCTGGTGACTTCATACAATGATTTCCATGCCTGGCATCTGTAAATAAAGAGTTTATACTGGGAACAGTGACACGACCTTCTGCACAGAGGCATAAATAACAGCCCTTTAATGCACCCAGGAAAAGATTTGGTATTTTGTACAAATATTAGTCCTTGCATATTAAAAATAAATTAATATAGCAGGACTTCCAGCTAAAATGTATAAATTGTCTGACACATTGGGTGGTGAAACTTGTGGTTGTAATAGTTCGAAGGGTGGGAGAGGAGAGTGACTGGATGTACAAGGCCATCGTTATGAGAAAGCACCAAGGAACCATGTACAGCACCCATACATTTAAATCTCCAGGCAAAGGTGGCAGTACACATTAAAAGTGAACATTCAAATAAATTATTACAAGAATAACAACAAAAAATTAAAATCATTCCTAGTACTTACACTAGAAAATATAGGAATGGCTTGTTTAAGTACAGGAAGAAGTACCAAAGTGTTAAGAGCATTATCTTATGATGCAATTAATTTTTATCTAACTCAGCTGAGATGAGCATGCACCATGTTCCCTTGAAACAACACATTTTAGTGATGCAGGTTTTTTCCCCTGGTTGATAAGCAAAACAACTACAAACAAGTTTTTTTTCCACCATGAGATGCTCTAAATCAAAATTGCCAGTCTAAATAAATAAAGTAATACAGGTGGACAGTGCAGCAATTCTGATGTGATTATTCTTTCTGATAGGCACTGTGGGTAGCTGTATCTATCCTAGCCTTCAGACAGCTCTGATCTGTACTGTATCATAATGGTTTAAAAGAAAAACTTTTTTCCTCTGTGGGTTTGCAGTGGGAAGCTTTCTTTTTCCATGAAACTCTGAGGGTTTTTTAAATTATTTTTTTTTAAGTACATTTGGGCCAAATACTTCCTAGACATTTTCAAGCTTCTTTGTTAGCTTTTTGTGGATGTCAGCTGAAAACATACACGCTTTTTAAAAATTCCTTGGAAAAAAAAAAATTAAATAATGGAGCCATAGAATGGTTTGGATTGGAAGGAACTTTAAGGGTCATCTCATTCCAAACCCTCAGCCATGGGCAGGGATGCTTTCCACAGACCATGTTGCTCTGAGCCCTGTCCAGCATAGCTTTGGACACTTCAGGGACGGGGCAGAAAGTTTCCCTGGGCAGCCTGACTATTCACATGTGTGTATTTTTACATATTTTATTTATATTTGTGTGTATTTGTGCTAATGAGTTCCTGAGCTTTCAGAAGCCACTGTGAGAACCAGCTGGGCAGTGCTAGGATGAGGAGCTGGGTGATAAGGGCTGGCACAGGAGAGATGACAGAGTTCAGGTCGTCTGTTGGAGGGGGGGGTGTTGAGGCTAACCCAGAGTTATCTCTAAATCATTTGCTTCTGAATGGTCTTTTTCTTCTGGCACACATGACAGGCATACAAACTGTAGCTCACTAATTAAGTAATTGGAAAAAGAACATGTGTGGTTTGTGTTTCTGCCACACCCAGTTGCAACCGAGGATTTTCCAGTGGCAAAAAAAAGTTTATACATATGATGCCTTAAGTTTTAGCTTTTCTATTATTCAGATTCTGGGCTGGTTGAGTGTGCACTTCTGGGCTTCATACTAAGGGTTGGTGAGGTCTCTTCACAGACTAGGGAGACAAAACAGTTCCTTTCTAGATGGGGACCAAGGACAAATTTTAGGCCCAAGAGTGGAAACAGCAGTGAAGAAAGAGATGGAACAGGAGGATGGAGCTTCATAACCTGAGGCTGTAATTGCACAATTAACTCCAATATGCTGATGGACCAAAACCTATCAAAGTGTGAGGCCTCGTGACCAGGGATCCATTTTGGGACCATTTGTGGGTTTGACTTGGGTGTAGCCCTGGTGTGGTTCCTGCACTGCCCAAGTTGGATCCTTTCAATAAATGCCTTTTATCCTTTAATTCCACCTAGTCTCTGTTTCCAGCTCAGCCTTCCCAGGCATCACATAAACCACAAGCACCTGTTCTTATCTCAAACACAGCACACTGCATCTTTCTCAGTGGAGCCTTTGTGGCAGGGATACCAGAAGGGGCTGGTGTCACTTTGAAGGGGTTAATTTGGTTTTAGTGCACAGAGCTGGGGTGCTCTGTGTGCCCCTGCAGTGAGTGTGCCGCATTGTCTGTCTGTCCTGCAGGTTATGGCATCATGACAGACGGCTACACCACCTACATCAACGCCTCCACGTGCACAGTCAGCTTCCAGCCCACCAACCCTCCCATCATCTTCGACCTCCCAACCCCTCCAGGATCCTGAAGCACTACTGGGAAGGTCTAGAAACTGCCATTTTCTAATTCAGTTACATGTTTATTTCAAAATAGGGGCTAAGGGGGAATTTTGGGGGAGGTGTGGGGGTTTTTTGTTTTGGGGTGGGGTTTAGGGTTTTTGGGGCTTTTTTTTTTAATTTGTAAATTGCTGGTGCAAAGGAAACAAGAAGAAAAGTTAGAGGTTGTGCTTTTTGGAAATGCAGCATTCATTTTAAATTGATAAAGCATTGTGAATTTGTAAAATGAATTTTGTTTTTCAATAAATTTGCCATTGTAAATTGTTATAGTGTTCTCAAAAGGACAGCCAAGCTTTCTTTTAATAAGTGAGAGACCTTATTTTAATATTATATTATAAGCTGAATAATAGGCAGCATTTAAATACACCCAAATTTGCACAACTTATGTTATTGTCGGGGTTTTTTTAAGTGTCATTCCCTAGGTTTAAATGCTAGCTTTTTATCTCCATTTATATAATTTTTTTTAGTAGCACAAACAATATTTTGGGGTCCATTTACCTCTTGACATGTGTGCATGTACCTAAACTTGTTTCTATTCATGGTAGAATGCAGCAAGGGGAGAATAGACTTCTCAGTTGTTTGTCTCTACCTGCTTTATAAAGACTGATCTAGATAGCCACAGCCTGTATGTGATATCTACCTTCTGTTGCTTCTTCTTTAAATTATTTTAGCTTTAAAAGACTGGGGGTGAAAGCTGCAAAGAGCAGATATTTCATGCAGTAAAAAAAAAAAAATTGTAAATGCGGACTCCTTTAAAATATGAATTTATATATATATGTATTTTTTGTGCATTATAACTAAGCTAGGATTTAATATTGCCAGTATAGCATCTGCAAAATTATGCTGTACAGCACATCTAAATTATGAAGGATGTGACACATTTTTCCAGGTGCTCAAGGCCTTCAAGAGCCCGAGTTAAATCTTTGTTGTAGTTCAGGCATGTATAGAGTCAAACGGATACAATCAAGCCTAAATAAAATAAGGCTTAGTTGTCCTTTATATTTAAATATTCTTCTTGTCTTTTTTATTTCCTTTTTCTTATTTTGCACTGTGTGTAAATGCAATCTCACTAGCACAAAATATTGTTGCAGATAGTTATTTCTGTTCCACCACTGTAAATGCTATTGAGCTTTGTTCTGTTTTATGTTACCTTGTTAATGGAATTTAGAAAAGCAGTTGTTTCTTTAAATTTATTGTGATCTTATATCTAGCGGCCTTTATATGCAAATAAAATTGCAAGATTTTTAAATATGTGGTTCAAGGGAATTTTGTGGGGTTTTTTTGTGGCATGGACAATTTTGGAGAGTGATGATAAGGGTAAGGAAGAAGTTTTCTATTTCTCAATAAATTTATATTACAGACCATTCATCAGATGTTAATTGGATCAATAGAGCACCCAGAGTTTCCCTTCTGTTTCTCTGCCATCCATCTCTCCATTCCTTTTGGACAGAAGGGGTTTTGTCTTTAGGTGGTGCAGTGTGACCTGTAGGACACTGTTCCAAATGACAGGAGGAGGAGGAATAGATCAGGAATAACCTTTTTGCTTCCTCACTTGGTCATTAGCACTGAGCTGCAGGTGTCTCATGCTCACCCCCTCTAGGTTAAAAAATGAATAGTCAGTAGGTGAAATGTATCACTTTTGATATGGGTCTGTTGTCAGTTTTGTGGGTCCATCTCTGGCAGGGGAATCGCAGGGTTCCGAGTGTGCCAGTGGAATGACAAACTGCAGGACCTGCTGCTGTGGCTGCATGCAGTTCTACAAGTTATAATAGAGCCTTGTTCCAAAACAGCAGTCATGGCTACAAAATCTGCTCTCAAACATGAGAAAATTAAAGCACAGTTTTCAGGAATCTGCACCCGCAGTAACATCAACAAGACCTGGAGAGAGACAGAGTATTCCCATTTATCCTAACAGGTTGTTAACTTTTGACATTATCTTGATACAAAGGTTATAGACAAACAAATCCAAGGCTCTTACAGCAGAGTACAACTTAGGGGGCCACTGTCTGTATTTTCATGACACATATCTGTGGAGTTGGCCGAACTCTTCAGATTTATAAGGCTGCTATACCAAAGTCTTTTTTGGGGGAGAAGCTGCTGTATCTCTTAAATCCAGTTCTTGTTCTGTGTGTGGAATTTCTTGTCAGGTTTCCTTATCAAATAGCTAGGTACCTTCATTCCTTAATGATATCTGTCTTGCTTGCAGTGCTGGTTATTTTCTCAGTTGAACCAAAGGAAGAAAGGTCACCAAATATTAGTCCTTACTTTTGGATGTAGATGCAGGATTTGTCTTGTGGACTTTTTTCAGCTAGCAGTGAGAAGACAAGGAAATTGGTTTTAACAACCACAGCTGTCTGCTGGCAAAGAGCTGTCCTTGGAGAAAAGCAATTCTTGGAGCACATAGAAGTGTATGTAGCACACCTTAGATGATTCTGTTTCACTGACCTCTTGCTTGTTGTCACTGCATAAGGAGGAAGTACCAATAGCCTCAGCTGCTCTGTAGTGCCATGAACTTTCAGATAAGCAGAGAATAGCCACGGTACCTGTGTTCTCCAGCCTTGTGGAGAGCCTGGCATCTCTTCATTAGCCACAGCAGGTACAGTCTGTGGCACCAGTCTGTTGTGTCTCTGCCTCTTCATAGAAGCTGGGTTATTCCAAAAGCAAAAATTCCAAGCCAACACCTTTGTTCCAGGATTTGAGCAGACTCCTGGCAGCAAAATGAGGGGATGGCAGTGGAAGTTCATCCAGGAGCCTGCCTAGGGTAAGACTGGTGGTGAGAACAGACCAGAAGCAATACCGTGGGGGAGCAAACCTGTAGCAACCTCTGCAAAAAACTCTAAACTGGCTCCTGTAGCCATAGATGTCTCAGAGGTGTGAGCCTTGGGTTCAACTCTTTGCCATATGGCTTTTGGGCTGTGTGGCACAGCAAGTGTGCTACCAAGTGGTTCTGCACTGGGGTACAAGGATTTGTAACCACAGGCTAAAATTTCCTCCTTCGATTTCAGTGCGTCAAGGGCAGTCCCTGCTTTGTCATCAGTTGATGCTGCTGCTAAATGCCGCTGTTAATTTACAGAAGTAAGCCTTCAGAGGTGCTTTCTAATCCTGAGTTTTCTCCTGGAATTTTTTTTTTCTCAGGCTCTATCAGCTTCACTTTGCTGGTGATTCACCACTGAGCTTGTTCTCTTCCATGCCAGGGTATTTTAGATTTCACTCCCTCAGTTTTCTTTTGGCCTTTCAGAAGTTGGTCTAGTTTTCCTCTTCTGAGGAAGCTCTCATTTTGGCTAGCACTAGCAGCAATTACAAAAAGGCCAGGAAAATATTAGCTTTTTTTCTTTTTGTGCTCCTTAGAGATTTTTAAACATATAGGTGTCTTGCTGTGCTGTCACAGGCAGGTAATTTTCCTTTGCTGGATGTAAGCCATATCTGACAATCAGGGTAACTGGGACACAGTATGGTTTGGAGAAGTTTGATTTCACATGGAGGCAAAAGTGTGTGATGAATCTGCTTCTTTTCAAGGATCTTTCACCAATAAAAGTAGCTCGATACATGCATGCAGAATAAACCTTGGGTAATGAGTCTTTCTTTGGGGTCTGGTCCAAGCCTGTTGAACTCACCAGGAGTCTTTCTGTTGACTTCAGCTGGCTCTGGATCAGACACTTGGCACCTCTCTGGATTGTCTTGCTGTCTGTTACTCATCCCTCAAGCTGGAGGGGATGGTCCTTGGTTAAGATGCAAGAACCTCTTGGCAGGAAGAGGGAGCTCCCTACTGCAAGTGCTGTATCTTTCCAGGTGATTGATTAACAGCAGTGTGGTCGATTAACCTTTCTTCTTGTGGGAGCAGCTTCCATCTCAGCACCTCCATCAGGCTGAGAGCAGCCAAGGCCTTCAGCAGGGGAGGGCTGTGGAGCAGGATGTTCCCCAGAGGTGATTGGTTCCCAATTCTCTCTGCATAGTGAATCTAGTGAATTCAGCAGACCTTGGGGTCAAGCATTTATTAGGCTAAGAGACTGTCAAATCAATCTGCTCTACTCCAGGCAAGTCCTACCAAGAGAATGGGTTTTGCCAAGACTCTGTCTGAGCAGTAAATTGATGAGTGACTCCCAGTTGAAGCTGCCTTTCTCTTTTCCATTTTCCGTGAATCAGAGTTTTTCCCCTCACTGACACCAATATTTTCTCCTTAGACAAATTTTATTAAGGAAACTCTTGGAAACTATCTGTAATTTAAGTCACAGGGAGAGTTTCAAGCTCCATAGTCCTTCCATTCTGTGTTATATTGACACTAGGGCCTTCTTTGAGACCTTGCGTTTTGAATTATGTTTCTGGAATTTTCTTTTCACCTCTTCCCTCCCTCCCTCCCTCCCCACTCCCTTTATTTTTTTCAGCTTAATATTCTCCAGCAGTTATAGGCAGGCAGGGTTATTCTGATTTTTCTCTGCCTAACATCATAGCTTCTTAATAGAAAGAGAGATGCATTGTAAAAGCAGGTGTATTTTCTTTCCTATGTATTAATCCTAACTTCCTTGCAGATTTCTCGTTTGCTATAAGCAGGCTGTTAAGCTCTATCGCCATCTAATTTACTTGAGCTACTTAAATGAAATCATGTTATGATCAGGTTTGGACAAGGGTGTCAGCTGCCAGGGGACACTCTCTGCACCCCTGTGGGCAGGTTCCAACTGCCAGAGCTCTGCCTGACCTGCAGAGATGCAAGGAAAGGGACTCTAACACAGGAGTGCAGCCTAAGTACAGCATAGAACACTAAAGTCAGGTTTTAACATTTTCATCTTCACTTCCTGCCAGCCTAATCAAGAGAAAATGCAAGAGAAGTCTGAGTGAGCCTAGTGCTTTACATCAGTTTTCAGTGATCCATATTGATTTGTTTCTTCCTCATCTAGTTATCACTTTCCTTGCCTCCACCTCTGGCAGGAGCCAGCCAGTTCTGTAATGATTCTATTAGGATGTGGCTATAAGGATACATCTCATTTTGTTTTAAAAACCTCTTGCTTTCCTGAGGCTCAATTTATTTTCTGTTGATTATAGAACAGAATCAGAAGAGTCCTTCATTTCTTCTGGGCAACATTTCTCTGTAATTCTTTCTACATAGTTTAGTCCCCTATTTGGTGAAGGTTTACATTCATGAAAGGGGGTGTGACCAAAACCTGTACCTGAGTGTAGGAGAACTGAAAGAACAGCCCACATTCATCTCCTCCTCAAACAGTGGGTAGTGTTTCTTTAGGTAGATGTCAGTGGTAAAATAGGACTTGTCAGATTTATGAACTGAGGAGCTGGGACTGCAGAAGTCCAAGGTGTTTAGATAAACTGCAACATATTCAAAAAATTAGACTGGAAAGCATAGACTTAAAAGTATAAAATAAAATACTTTGTCTTTCTGGAATTGCATTAAGATTTTTTTTTTTTTATTACCATTACTACTGAAGGGGCTCAGAAGTGTCAGTCTGTTGCCGAGGACCCTCAGTTACTAAAGGAACAGTGCCACAAACATAAGGGGTTTTGCATGCTGTGCCCAAGCATTCCCAACATTCACTGCAGCAAAACATTTTCTTTTCTGCTGAGTTACTGCAATTGGAGGAAGAATGTGAACTTTTTTATGAGCACTATCATAGATTCCTTAAGAGGTCTGAAGCTGGTACAAAATCTGCATTATTGTGAGATACAAACTGCAGCTCTGTCAGTAACACCACATTGTTTCTGGATTTGTGATAGGAGGTACCTAGAGAATTTTGGAGACAGCATGTTTGAGCATCATATTGACATTACAAAGCTCAAGCCCGACTCTGGTTGGGAAAGGGCAGTTCCTAAGAGGACCTAAATTGTATTGATTAAGGTCTCCTAATCAACAGAACAAGTTCCTGCACAAAGTGCTATTGAATTTTCTGCAGACTTGAAACTACAAAATACATAGACTTATTCATAATCAATTATATTCGATGAGCTGTATCAGTTTAAAATGAAATTCAGGTGGCTTATTTTTATTTGTGATTTGTGTTTCTGTTATCAAATTGAGGCCAGATTTTCAGATATGTTTAAGTTGCCAGTAACTCTTGGACACCCCATCACCTGTTGTATCTGGAAGTATGTTAAAAAAAAACTGTTTTTTTTGGCGTGTCTTATAAAAAAAAAAACTTACCTGTTGTTCTAAGATTTCTCTGGAGCTTTAACACAGTGGATAGTCAGAGATAAAATTTACTCTTGTTAGTATAATGCCCTGTAGCAAACTGTCAGCTATGTGAATAAAAGCTGGAGCTCTCAGCTACACTCCAGGAACACAGAAACATTACTGACTTGGTGTTCCTTGTCAGACATGGTCAGAGAGTCCCTGTACTGTTAAAGCCCAAGTCCAACAAGAATCAGGAAAAGCAAAAAGCCAATAACTGCAATTTTTACTGTTAGAGCAGCTGTGGGAGGAAAATCAAGCTGATCAGCCACAGTTACACCAGTGGCCTGTGGCCAAACTGAGGATGGAATCCTTATTTTCTGGTCTGCCTTCTTGCTGCTGTTCAGTACCTCACAACTTTTTATTTGGAAAGATCACACAAAGAGAATGAACCAGCTTTCTAATCCTAATTTGGAGAAACAAAATAACTTAAAAGCACACAAAAGATTTCACATTTAAAGTATAATTTGAACCAATGATAACCAATAGATAACAGAAAGGGCATTTGGGAGACAAACTGGATTTCCAGGCTAAAGTACACAGGCTATAGTTTTGGCAAATGTTAGACAAACAGTATTTTATGACTTGTTTACTGTAATCTTCCTTCTTAAGGATGTGTGCCAAAATGCCAGGGCAGGAACAATTCCAAGGCCATCCTACCCCAGATTTTTCTTTTGTTTGGAGAGGAGAGCTAGAGTGTTGGAGGGGTTGTTTTTTTGTGTGTGTGAAGTAGTTCCCAAGGCACTATTCCTTAGCCGGAAGTGCTCTTTGTTGAAATCTCAATCCCAGTTTACTTTTGTTCAGACCAGCCAGTTGGACTTGTGCATGTCACACAGTAAATTTTTTTTCTGGAACTGCATTTTGATAGATTTTGTTCGCAGCTTAAAGCCAAGCCTGAACAATGGGGGCAGGTACACGGCATGGTTGCACTGATGATTTAGAGTTTGCTGGCTTTTATATGGAACAAGAGGAAAGCTGGTCTGGTGTCAGCAGTCATTACCTTCTGTCTGTGATGTGCTTTCCTAACACAGTGGCACTTGAGAGGCTGCTTTGTAACCACGTTGCTATGAAAGCAGACTTTTCCAAGGAACAAATTATCCACCCTGAGTGCAGTAACCATATGCAGACAACCCCAGCTGTAGCTCTGGCTTCCACTGGTATCATTTACAGACCTGAATTTTTGTATTAATGCCAATTAAGCTGGGGTAGCACTATTTGTCACAGAAAGCTTGGCCATATAATAAAAATACTTCAGTTTCTGTTGCCAGACAATTGGAAGAGGGTTTCTGCTGCAGTAAATCAGCCTTGCATGGTTACAGAATTGGAGGAAGTTTCAGCATTTTTGGGGATCTGATTCTGTGAAGTTGGTGATGCTGCTCATGTGGGTTAGGGATGCAGGGCTAGCTGATGTGAAACCACATAAAGAACAGCGAGACCTGACAAGTTGTAGGAAGAGCACTTCTATTTGGCAGAACAATCCTAAAGCCCAAGAACAGGGCAATGGAAGAAATACTGGAAGTGTGTCTAGCAGATAACACAAAGTTTACTCCCTCCTGCAAGCATACATTCAAACAAGAATTTCTTGCCTGAGTAAGTTTGACCCTCAGCAATCACAGCACTGATTTTAGAAATTACCGTGAAGCACAATGCACGTGCCTGTGAATCATCTGAATCATCCTGCATATTGACTTGTGTGTTTAGTCACTGACATAGCTGTGTGAACTTCCCTGGCCTCCAAAAACCAGCTTGTATCTGTGCTGTGGAGTATTTGGCACTCCACACAGAGGCTGACAGGGTGCTGGTGATCTGATAACACATCTGCAGTGAGGAGTACCTGACCTGCCATCCAGATCAGCTGCTTCTTTTCCTTTTGAGAAAAGATAGTAGCTCTTCATGGCAAATGAAACCTCTCTAATCTTCATCCCATGTTCATTTACACATGAGTAAATAGGTTAAACTGTTCATGAAATGATAGAATCATACAAGGAATAATACAAAGTGGCAGGAGCAAAACTGAAAAGCAGTCCATTATATTTTGCTCTGGGTTGTACCTGCCAATGTACTGAAGACTAAGCACAGCTTTCGTTAATGAACAAGTTCATGGGTAAGGGGAAATGTGGTTGTTCAGAGAAGTTTACTCTTTTTCCTTCTCCCAGGGGACACAAGTGCGCTCCTGAGCTCAGTGCAGCCATTCACTGGTTTCCTGCAAGGGCCTGCCCCACCTCCAAAAGGTGAAATGTGCCCAACACACTGGAATTGTCTTTGCACTCAAAGGCAGTGAGTTTCATTACATCGCTTTTCATTTTCCTGCTTGTGCTCTGGCTGGCCCAGTGTTCTTCCTATCACCCAGCACATTTCCTCCTCTGCAGCAGCACCTCTGAGGACTGAGCTCCACAGCTTCTCCCTGCCAGCACCCACCACCCCACAGGATTTCCCTCCAGCAGTGGGAATGGGTTCCTCAGACAGGCAGAAAAGAGAACAAGCGGTGGCAGTGTGTTTTACAGTGTGTTTGCGTGCACAGCTTTCCTCCAGGATACAAATAAACATGAAAGAATATCAGAATTACAGGAATGATTCACGTGAGCGAGCTAGGCAACTTCCCAAGTCCTTCATCACCCCTCACCCTCTAGAAAGTTGCTATGATCCTGTAATGATCAGTGGAGGTTATTTTTTCATTCAGGTAGTTTGTCCAATATAATTCAGCCCTCGTGGACTTACAGCTCCTGCCTATTGTAATAGGTCACCATATGCTTCACATCTGGTCCTACAAAAGAAGCCATATTACACATATGATGACAACTGTTTTAGGGCACAGTCTCCAGAGGCTGATAACTGTGACTAGCAGTCTTGACAATTTAGCAGTTTCATTAATCAGCATTAAAATCTCATTTTACTATTACAGGCATAATTACTATTAATCCAAATGATGACTAAAATAAGCAATTTCATGAGTTTTGTTATTTATCAGGCTGAAATAGACAATCTTTTTCTAAAATCTAGGCATTTAATAAAAAGCCAACAGCAAGTCCACTGCAATGTCTCATCAAAAATTGTTGGACCAAAGTGACCTCATCAGTGATGACAGAGCAGAAGTATATTTAGTCAGAAAATAAGCAAAGGATGTAGACTCCATATATATGTTTTTCAGAATTCAGATCTTTCATTTGTCATGGGAGAAAGTGCTCCTTTAAAATTGCCTGGAATAGCTGAATATTTGCTGTCAGGTGAGTATTTCAGTTTACACTTGGGATCTGACTCTGGCTTTTTATTGGTGAGGGGGAGGGAAAAGGAAATGAAGCCAGTTTCCAGCCAACTGTATGCTGGGAAATGATGTCTCCTCTTGCCTCACAGCACACATCCTAGAACCCACTGGTATTTAAAATTTGAAACACTTATTTTCTATATAGGGGATTGAAACTTGATGCAAATTCTTTTCTGGAAATACTTGAAGTCTTCCTGAAGGGATAAAACACAGGAGCTTGGTTTGCTCACTGACTGCTGTGTACAAGTCCATATTTGTGGCTCTTCTCCAATGTCATTTTCCTACCATACCATCCACCCAAACATAAACAAGGGGAGGCTGTGCCAAGTGGACAGGTACATTCTAACTTTCAGTAGTTCACATTGTGAGACAGCTGCCTGCAGAAAATCAGCCTGGAAAACTGAGAAAAAATGTCTTCAAAAAGAGCTAGGGAAAAAGAATTTGGTTCTTTTCTTCATTACTCATCAAATCAAAATTAAAATCCATCCTGTGTATACCACTGCTGTGCTGTGTGGGCTAGAAAAAGGAAACTGCATTCTCTTCAAGTAAAACACTTTCTTCTTCCCTATTGAAGGAAGGGTTACTTTCTATTGAATTTACTGAAAATTTGCACCCCAGGTTCAGTGTAGCCGCAAGGTACATACACCCCTTTAAACTTGTGCAGGATCAGGGCTAATTTGCAGGTGGTTTGTTGTAACAGGAAATGCTCTAAAAGTGCTCTGAAAATGCAGACATGCCTCTGCTCTGTGTGTGTCCTGTGGGCACCTCTTTGAGAACTAACAATTCCTACAGCACCTGCAGCTGAAATTTCCCCTTTTCCTGCTGAGGGCCAGAGAGTTTAATTTCATTGTTTTATTCTCCCAGCGCAAGGTGACCAAATGCATTTTTGATGAACAGCTTTTAGGTACTATTTATTTCCAGGTATGATGAACCCATTTTAAATTAACTATGTTAAAGCTACAAAGCAAGGAAAGGCATTTATCCCAGGCACTGCAATTAAATTTGGTTTTCTCTAAATCCCACCTTAAATAAGGTGGCTGTTAGGGTAAATGAGCAGGGATGCTGGCCTGGAGCTATCCCATGAGGTTCCCTTAAAGGCCAGCTGCTGTCTTTCCTGGCTGACTCCCTGCCAGGTCAGACACTGGAGCAGGAGGCACTGGAAATCCCTTGAAAACTGTCATTTTTTTCCAGCTGCCAAGAACTGTGGCGCTCATCAAGGAAAATACAGGTGATGTACTGGATTCCTCACATGAGCAGGTCTCCAGAGTTTGAAATTTCTTTTAAGCTTTGCTTATTTTTAGAGAGGTTCTTGCTGTTGTTGCCAAACCTATGCTAAAGCAATTGCTGTCTGCGAGGGTCACCTGGAGTTCAGGATCACTGAGAAACCTGGAGGAGGGCAGTGAATGGCATGAACTGCTCAGCACAGGGGCTGACACAGACTCTCTCCCTTAAAGAAATAGAGCAGCTCCCTTCTTACCTCCCCGCCTTCTTGCCTTTTTTTTTTTTTTTCCAAATGAGATGCAGGTTTAAGCCCTTTTCTTTCATTGCATCAAGCCATGCTGCCCAAAAACCCCTCCCCTGCTCCAAATAGCCAACTCCCCCCCAAAATGCAAACCCTGACATGTCCTTGGGGGCAGCTCCAGCCTCCTTTTGCCTGGCCCCTCAGGGGTATTGGACAAGCCAAGGCATCATTAAGTTTCAGAGCAATCCACCAAGACAAGATCTATTTTGACACGCAGTCTAAAAGGGATGAACTGAGATGTGACAAAGAGCAAATGAAAGCCAAAGCAAGAAATAAACATGGCCATCTAAGGGAACTCCTCAAATGTGCTTCTCCCCCTTACACAGCTGCTCCTTCCCTGTCCAGCTGAAGGGGGAAACAGGGAACTGGGCTGTGTGTCACTGCTGCCACAGGGAGCCTCTGCTGCCTCCCTGCAGCTGCATCTCCATTTTCATGTTTTCTAACTTTCCCTCAGTAACAAAGCTTCTACATTTAGAAGACTTAAGAGACTGATTTTTCTACTCAGTCCCTTGTCTGGAGAATCACTGTGTAATGGAAGGCAGCTGTTCCTGCATCTGAAAGCTGCAACACCAAGAACTTGCTCAGACAGAGAGAAACCTGCACTGGAGAGGAGTGGGATGGACACATCAGGGATGCTGGGCTGGCTGTTAAAAGGAGCCACAAGGACCTGTTTATGGGTCTCTGTCAGAGCCCTGTCCACATCCTCTCCACCACAGGAGGACTCCTCAGCCCGGGTAACTGCTTCATTCCTGGTGGGAAAGCCACACTCATTGCTTTTCTCCCTGCCACAGAAAAGCAGCACTTGTGTGGGGCTGTCCCAAAATGTCTTCTATTTCGACAGTTATGTTCCAGAGAAAACTAGGATGGATGTAGCTGTTGTTTGGGGGAAGGGGGAAGTTAAAAAACAAAGATCAGAAAATTGCTTTTTCTTTTTTTTTTTTTCCTTTTCAGTTTTTTGAGGGCTGAAGAGTTGCACTGCTCCGTTTATAGCAGCTGCAAGTACAGGGCTACTTTACACCTGTGCATTTTTATATGTGTGTATAAATACAACACACCTTGTTCTCACTTTTTTGTGTGTATGTATGTGTGTACACACACCACAAATGAAAACCTGCTGATGTTTTCTGCATTGACAAACATCCTCAGGTCTTAGGACAGCTGGTTTTGGGGAATACCCACAAACACACACACAGACTTGGAGGACTGTTTTCATTATACCCAGCCATGACGGTTTTTAATTAGAGAACTCAAGAGGTTGCAAGAGATTTATTTGCAGCATCTCTGTCATTCATGAAAATACCTGCTCACAGATAAACCTGTTTACTAACTCAAAATGGTGATTATAGGCAATCCTCAGGACACACCTCTTAGCCATTACAAAAATCCTGCAATTTTCATCACAAATGGATTTTATAAGTGCTGTGCAACTGCAAATGAGCAGGGAGAGCCCTGATCCGCTACCCAGGAGAGCCAAAAGTTCTGCTGTTAACCCTAAAACTGCAGGTGAGCTGGTGGTACTGGTCAGGCATGTAAGTTTTATTTGGTAAGTGAGAACAGAACCAAAATAAGAGTTTTGATACGACTTATAGTGGAAATATAAGACATTTTGTTCTCTGATCATTATTTTCATATTTAATAATGAGAAGTAAGTGTATCAGGTAAGCAAAGCAGGATTAAAATAATTCCATGATGAAGAGACAGAAGCCTTCAGGAAAGGGCCAGGCTTTATTGTCTGTGAGGGTGCTGTCAGCATAAATAATTATCATGAGCTTCAAGCAATCAAACTTCATCGTATTGAAGGAGCCCCATTAAATGCTCAGATTGTTCTTAATTTGATCTAGTGCAGTCAATTCCTGAGGGAAGGAGAGGCCGCAGAAATCGATAGGGCATCGCTGAGGAAGCCAGGGTGTCATGGTCGTGTCTGCCAGAGGAGGTGGAGCTGCCTGAGGAGGGAGGATGTCTCATCCTGCTGGGACACGAGGGCCACCCAGCTGGAGACGTGGTCATGAGCCCTCGAATCCCTTGAACCAGACAAGGAGTTTCACAGACAACTGGGCTGAGGGAAATCAGACTCCAAACTGTTCCTTCTAAAGCCTGGCTGACCTGTTCAGCTCCTCTCAGGTGTCATTTTTTTCCCAGGCAGGTGGATGATGGCACCTGCTCTGCCATGATGATGCTTCTCCAGCACTCAGTGCAGCTGGCAGGCTGCTGGGGTGCTGGGGGGAAATGATGCCCTAAGTTTTAGCTTTTATGTTTTCCAGATTCTGGGCTGGTTTAGTGTGCAGTTCTGGGCTTCTTATTAAGGGTTGCTGAGCTCTCTTCACAGAGTAGGGAGACAAAACAATTCCTTTCTAGCTGGAGACCAAGGACAAATTTTAGGCCCAAGAGTGGAAACAACAGGGAAGGAAGAGAGGGAACAGGAGGATGGAGCTTCATAACATGAAGCTGTAATTGCACAATTAACTCCAATGTGCTGATGGACTGAAACCTATCAAAGTGTGAGGCCTCGTGACCGGGGGTCCATTTTGGGACCATTTGTGGGTTTGACTTGGGTGTAGCCCTGGTGTGGTTCCTGCATTGCCCAAGTTGGATCCTTTCAATAAATGCCTTTTTATCCTTTTATTCTACCTAGCCTCTGTTTCCAGGTCAGCCTTCCCAGACATCAGTTCCTGCCTCACCTCTGACTTCTTCTGTCTTCAGAGACATGCAGAGAGTGATGCAGGTTTCAGTGCACCTTCTGTTCTCCCTCTGTTTATAGTTGCTCAAGTCAAAATACACTGCTGGCTTTGATTACTGTTTTTTATGTCTCCACTCACATTTTCTTCAGAGGAGATAATGAGATCCTGGACATGAAATGAAAGATCCTGGCTTTGTGGGCAAAGCTAAGAACAGAAATCTAACCGTATGGGCTGATCTTTAACCAACATTTAGAGTTGGTTAACTGTGCTGTCTGGATCTGTCCTGTCGTGGTTTAACCCCAGCCAGCAGCTGAGCCCACACAGCCTCTCACTCACTCTATTCCAGCCCAAACCAGCACATGTATAAACACCTCCTCCCTAAATCAGCCCCTTTCACCGTGAGCTTCTGCTACACTTCTTGTAGCAACAGAGAGCCCAGCAAAGTTGAAACAATTGGCACAAATTTTTCTTAGAACTACTTTTACGTCTTGTGATTTAAAAATCACCCTCTCACTTTGTAGTTACTCTATTAATCAATGTATTCATATTGAAATATTTCTAAATTAAAAAAAAAAGTTTGTGGTGAGCAGATTATTTTTTTCCCTCATATTTTGATCACAGAACCGTGGAAAAAACTAAACTTAAAAAGCGCCCTGAAAAATAAACAAGGACAAGGCCACTTATAAAGTAAAATGCCTTTTCATTTGAAAGCTCTCTGTTCCTCCCCATTTACAAGCGTGGGCCTTGCACGTGTGCACTGAGCTTTGTGGATCCAATTGTTTCACCAAAAGGAGAATATGACATACTACTTCTGCCTCGGATAAGTAAATGTGTTTTAAGTCAGAAATGCTGCAAAGGACACCAACAAAGGTTTTACAAACAGATTTCATGGGTTTTCCTTTTCTGATTACTGGCTGAATACTGGGAAATTTGACCTAATTCAGAGTAAGAATAACATGCCCTATTCTTTCAAGTGGGCTTCAGTGGACAAAGCAGCCTTGCTGCAATCCTTGGAGGTAAAGAAAGCAGGCTTTCATATCCTGTTAGCCTTTCCCTCCCCGGCAGGTTCAGAGTGCATGCCTAAATCTGCAAAGAGAGAGTGCCCAGCTTTCCCTGGCCTTTTCAAAATAAACCAACAAAACTTTCAGCCTGCTGGTCCCACACAGCCACCTTTTTGTGCGTCAGGAGGTGGCTTGGGACTGACTGACGTGGCAGGTGCTGCAGGAGACAGGACAATTCTGCATTTCAGCTGATTGTTGTCACGGCCAAAGCCTATTATCTAGGGTAATAAAGTTTAAGATTAGGGGATTCTGCGTGTTTGTACTATTCTCCACAAAGCTTATCTCCTAATAGACCAGCTGCTTTATTAGGCTTCACCCACCCCTCCCCATTGTGTGAGGGAGGCACAAGGACCATTGGGAAGGCACCGAGGCTGGCTGTGGCCACCAGCTGGGCGTGTCACCTCGTCCCCGGCCTCCAGCTGGGAATATCATCTCTCCCCAGCCTCCAGCTGGGAGCACTAAGCTACCAGCAGTGGCCAGCTGGGAATGGCACATCCTCCACCTCGCCCAGCAAAGCACGTGGCATCAATGCCAGGATTCTGCCAAGCCCAGAGCCCAGGTGTGTTCCCACTCCACTCCCTCCCAACGTGGGTGCTCCACATGCAGCTGCTCTGGCTTTTGCAAGTCATTGTGCTGTCCATGCCCATGGGATGCAAGAGTTCAGCTGAAACCAGCTCCTCTTCCTGTTCTCTGGCACTGCCCTTGTGTGGTTTAGGCTGGGGTTAACTCTCCCTTGTGGCTGCTGTGGGCTGCTCAGGACTCATGCTGGAAGTGATGTCAATAACAGAGGATGTTCCACTCCTGCTAAGCAGGCCTCTCGTGGAACCAAGGCCTTTTCAGCTCCCACCCCAACCGCTGGGGGCTCAGGGGGCACAGGATGCTGCGAGGGGACAGAGTCAGGACAGCTGACCTCAGCTGGCCCAGGGGATATTCCAGGCCTTGTGCTCAGCATATAAAGCTGGAGAAGAAGGAGGAGAAGGGAGATTCAGTGATAGCATTTGTCTTCCCAAGGTATCATGATGGGAGCAGGACCTTGGCTTTCCTGGGGATGCTGAGCACCTGCCTGCCCATGGGAACTGGGAAGTGAATTCCTGGTTTTGCTTTGCTTGCATATTTGGCTTTTGCTCTCCCTGCTAAACTGTCTTTACCTCAACCCAGGATTTTCCTCCCTTTCACTCTTCCCATTCTCTCCCCCATCCCTCCAGAGGGGAATAAGTGAGTGGCTGCATGGGGCTTAGTTGCCAGCTGTGGTTAAACCTCAACACCTTGGAAAAAATGTTAAACATCTGCAGCAGAAAATACTCAAATGAAGCTGCCAACCATTCATCACAGAGGATTTATGAATGTCTTCCCCTCACATCTTAAACCTTGCATTCACTGAAGGCCACAACAGTCAGATATTACTGCCACATATCTTATACAAACAGGGACTCAACTAACCTGAGGTCAGGGGAGTGGGGGAGTATGGAGACACTGTCACTGTGTCCTCCTCCCATTTTCTTTTTCTCTGGATGTATCCTAGATGCATTTTAATAAGTAGGAGCTGTCAGTATAACATCTTGCCTTCCTCACATCGTATGTGGGAACATTAAAATAACATTAGCATTTCATTTTCGATCCAAAGATATTGGAGGGTTTCAAGGGACAGGAGCAGACTGGAAGAACAGGCCAATGGGAACCTGACAAAATTCAGCAAGAACAAGGTCTGCACTGTGGAGGGGCTGTGTTGGAGTGAGCACAACACAGCACAACACAGCACTGTGTTGGAGGTTATTAGACCCTTGTTCTCAACTTTTGTCTGGCTACATCACAGCCAATACTGTAAGATCTGGGGTCCCTTATGTAAGGAAGGAGAAGAAACCGTGAGTTGCAGAAACTGTTTTATCTGACTTGTGCATTACCATCCGATTCTGCAATAGGAGTGTCCTTAATAGCCCCCCTGCAATGGGGGGAGTACAATAGCCTGTCAACCCCAAAATACCTCAGTCACGGCCTTTGGAATCAGATCTTGCCATATTTTATAGCTTTAACATAAAGACTAGAGCTAGCAGTTTTCATCTTTGGAGATGTCATTACCTTTAATTAGCAGATAACACTACCCCTAACTGAGAAACTGAGTAGTCTTTGTGACTCACATAGCAAAGCCAGAATAAACTATCTTAAGATTTGAGAGCAGCTTCAAATATAATTTATTTCCATCCCTGATTCAGACATTTTGTCTTCAAATTGGCTCAAGAAAGCAAGCACATCAAAGATCAATATACTTCAGGGAATGTGTGGGAGGAAGGAAAGAAGAGTAATGGTGAGATGATTCCCATATTACTTTGAGGCACATTTATATTTCTTTGGCCACAAAACACAGATCACAGGTGAGCTAGACTCCAAAATAAGGAAGGTTTTGCTGCAAGGTGAATAATACTTGTATGAGCTAGGAGCCCTGCAGGTATCTTTGATGAGTACCAAACATTTATTGGGAAAATGGGAAGAAAGAGTGGTAACTTAGGACCAAAGCCGTGAGCAGAGGCTCAGTACATAACACAGCAATGCACTGTAACAAATGCAGGCAATAATGTGCATCACTCTGCACAGTCAGACTGTAAAGACCAGGTAAGAATTAACCAAATATCAGCCAAAAAAAAAAAATACCAAAGAGAATATTATCCTCCAGTAATTCATTTTTTGGGAAAGGACTGACTGGCATGACTAGGGCTTGAGAGCAGGGCACAGAGTGCACACTTACTGTGGTGGCAGTGGCACAGTTCACACTTCTGTAAGCAGCTTTATCATAAGGCAACAGCACTTAATTTTGCTCTTAATAAAAAATGTCAGGAGATTAAGACCAAGCTGAAGATTTCTACTGCCATCCTGGGATTTAGAGGTTATGCTGAAATCATTAATACAACCACTATTTGAACTCTTTTGATCACCAAGTATTAAATTCATCCGTAAGTACATAAATCCTAGGAAACAGAAAAGCAGAGCTACCAGCATTGCTGGTCCTTTTTCATCTGCTTTTCTCATCATTGCCAGTGGTTGTAATGTCCCTCAGTCATCTCCTGAACTACATAAAGAGCCAACACAGTAGTCCCTCCCCACAAAAAGCTCTCCTAAATTATCTTAGAAGATCTGTTTTTTTTATTTCAGACTCAGAGCATCCATTAAAATCCCAGGTGGCTCTGTTCCGTCCCTAGGGCTGCTGTTCATGATTTGTGCTACCCCAGAGAAGCAGGCTTGGCCCTGTCCCTGCTCTTTCTGGCAAGCAGGTACTTCTCAAAGCAGAGGGCTTGATACATTTGCAGCAGCCCAACCGTGACAGCCCAGCGTGCTGGAAGAGGGTGAGACACATTTCCTGTGTCAGCACAGGAGCTCAGGTAGGTTACACTTTCCTGCACAGAACAGCTGGAATGGCTGTAGGGTGGGAGGCTGCCACCATCCTCCCTGAGCTCATGGGCAGGGGCACAGGATCCCTGTGCTGTGGAGATAAAGAAGAAAGCTTTTTTTTTTTTTTTTTTTTTCCTTAGGTAAAATGAGTGCCTAACATAAAACCTGTGCTCCAAAGCCAGAAGACCTCAAGCCATTTATTAAACCAAAATCTACATTGCAAGTAGATGAGTCAGCACAGTAGCCAGGGAACTCTAATAGCAATTTCTTGTTGTTTTAGAAGTTCTTAACAAATATTTCTAAGTCAGACAAAGGATTATGCTAATGAGCCTGCTGAGCTGACACTGTCTTTCCACAACTTTGGAAGACAATGGCCACATTCTCTCTAAAAGCAACTCTCTCATTAACAGGAAGACTCCAGAACACATGGGTTCTCACAGAGAAATAATTCCTCTAATTGTATTTTCTATTTGACTTCAAGTAGTATTTAAATAAAACTGTCACTCCAAAATATTGTGGCATTGTTCCATAGTCTTTCTTTCTACATCGTTTTATACCTTTAAAATGAAGATTCATGTGAAACCTCTACTTGCTCTTGCAGCAAACTGTTGCTTTGTTTGTTGGGTTTTTTCAGTGCCCCTCACCATCACACTGACAGCTCAGGTGGGATTACAGGATCTCTTAGGAGGTGAAATGGTCTTAGTAAGGCTTTAGACTTTCATTAGTCAGCCAGAACGTGGAGTCTATCAATTACACCTGCATTGACATGCTGCTGAATTAATTGGCGCGTGTGACAAGGACAGCTATTACCCCGTGCTGTTCTGACAGCTGGCTTTGATATCAGGAATTTGTCAGCCTTCCCCTTCACATGAGCTGCAGGGGGAACAGTTGAATAGATCAGATGAGGACATTGCAAGATTTCCCCCCCGCCCTTCAATCTCAACATCTGGTGATAACCTAAACCCTAAATAAAATGATGGACATCCATAACATCAATAAGCAAGCAGCAATGCCAGACTTGTGCTATAAACATTCTCCTGTCTGGGCTGACAAAGCATTCAAGGAGTCAGAGAACTAATTCATTATCATCAGAAAAGTTAGCACCTCTCAGTAGTGACTTTCTGTGTGTCCTTCAAATGCCAATGACACATATTGGGTGGGAGTATTTCAAGTTTGTCTGAATTTGGAGACTGGTATTTACAAAAGTGCTGGTTACTTAAACTTCACCTCACTTAAAGTCAGGAGCAAGTTTGAGTTCCAGTTGGATTTAAACAGTTCTGGGCATGGAGCACTGTTCTGGGAACCTGTGCTGCTCACTGGCTACCACTATCCCATTTTGAGACAGTTTCTAGAGTCTCTAGAGTTCTTTCCTTTTCGTGGCTGCTCTCAAGAGCTTTGGCTGGCCTCCTAAGACGAGATTAGAAAGTGATGTAGTATTTTATAGAAAACAACATGCAGGCATGCTCCTCCCCAGAGCTGGCAGAGATTCACTGGCTTTACACTCCTACAGGCTCCTTCCTCTAGAGGGAAATAACTGAGCAGGTCCCCAGCTTAGTGGGAGATCATCCCTTTCTCAGTGAAGAGCAAAAGCCAAGCTGTGGCTCTTCCCACTCTGCTCCCTTTGATGCCTCAGGATTTTAGCTTTTCTATTTTTCAGATTTTGTACTGCATTAGTGCGTAGCTCCAAACTCCATATAAAGTGTAGTTAAGTGTCTTCACATGTTGGTCAGACAGAACAATCCCTCTGGGCCTGAGATCCAAGGACACCCTACAGCCTCAGGCCCTGAAAAGTATAAACAAAAGTGAATTGGGGGAGAAAACTGGGGGAATGTTACTTCATTACCTGAAGCTGAAATTGAGGGATTAATGCCTGACATGTAAAGGGACCAAACTTATTTCCGTCTGGAAAACTCGTGTCCACCGTCCATCTTCGTGTAGCGTCAGAGGCTTTTGACAGCCTAAGGTGTACCTGTTTGAAAACCTTTAATAAATACCCACTTTAGTCTCTTAATCTTGTCCAGCCTCTGTTACAGGTAGCCACTCCAAGGCATCACTCTCTGCTGGGCACAGAGAGGGAGAAATGCCCCTGCAGCCAGGAGATCCCCTCCGAGCCTGACAGGAGGGCAGTGAAAATAGACTCATCCTCACAGCCCAAAGTGGCTCAAAAGCAAATCCTGAGAAACTAAACTCCATTAGGTCTAGAACTTATCACCAGTCAGGCTTAAAGGTTAATTTGTAAACAATTAGGATAGGCTACAGCTGTTAGAAAGTAAAGACTTACAACAATTCTGTAAAAAAGGAAAAATGCAAGACATCTCAAACTTCCTAATTCCCCAGCTCAGCAAACAAGTACCAGCTACTTGGCTTTCCCAGCATCATGAGGTAAATTGCACATGTCCTGGGGAGAGATATGCTTTGGGGCAGCCCTTTGGCCACAAAGAAAGTCTCTTTTTTCTTTAAATAAAAGGACATCATTTTTTTTTAAATCTGGAGGACTGGTTACCAGCGCCCAGTACCCTGAGAATGTCAACATGGACAGACCAGCAGGTGGGCTCTGAAAGAGATTGAATCCACAGGGAGGTGGGTCTGGCTGAGTCGTGGCAGTGTGAAAGCAGAGTCCAACCTGACCTCTGGCTCTTCTGGGCAAGCAAAACATTGGTCTCCATGCAGGTGAATGCCATAAGGCCTTTATCCTAAAGCTGTGGTTCCATTCCCTGGGAAAACACAGCAAAGAGGATCTGCTGCCCTTCACACGTCAGCCCTGTGTTGACTGTAGGCCTTGAGACCATCCTGTCATTAGGTCTGGGAATCACTGGTCTTTTAAAGACATAATAATGCAGCCAGGTTTTCATTTATACCTTGCTAGTTTTGCTAGGGAGTGGTACACAGCAAAGATTCAACCACCCAAGGCTTGCTGAAAAGATCCAGAGGAAACACTGTTACAGTGCTTATGACTGCTGAGGGGAAATAGCTGTGACCAGCTCATTAATTTTCTGTGACCAGGTCATAACCTTGTGGCCAGCAAAACCATTTTATCCTGCACATGGACATGTGGTTACCACCAAACTCCTTCAGCAAGTAGTCCAAGAAAATTAAAGTAAAAAGGTCTTTTACACCACATTCAAAAAAACAGCAGAAAATAATCTGGCAAGCTCAGTCCCACAGATTCTTGTAGGAAAGATTTGCCCTGTTGTAGTCAGTTGTTCTGCTTTCACAGCCAGGGGCTGCTCATCTGGACAAGGGTTTCCAGGGCTGGAAAATACACTATGAGGCCTGCCTGCCTTGGCCTCAGACCACAAAAAATGGATCCCTGGACTCTTGTTCTGCCTTTCATCTGAAATAAAATTCCCTAAGCTGGGGGAAGAATGCAAGGAGATTGCTTCTACATCTGGCTGCAAAGCTGGTAATTGATAAATTGCAAAAAACTGGAGATGTGCTATGGACAAAATGTATTCCAGTTTTTGCAGATCTGGTGATATCACCTCCAATTTAAAGGGATATTTTTAATAGATTATTCAATCAGCAAGCAGAGAAAGTAGCAAAAATTTAAATGCAGCTTAATGGTGAAACATTTCCATTTTTGAGGCACTACTTTGAATTATGCAGCAGTGCATCAAACTAACTTTCTAGTCAAAGTGACCTTTGGTCAAAGTATATTGAAATAATCTTACTTTATAAAATATTGGTTAGGGGAAAATGTCCCAGCACCTGGCACAGGTTTCGCCATTTCAGAAACTTGTCATACCAAATGAACAAATACAGCCTTATAGGTGTTCATTAGCAGCAGAAGTAGCACAGGGATCCATACATACAGTTAGTGTGATCAAACTGAAGTGTTAAGTTACCTAAGCAAGAGCTGCACTAGTAGATTTCTCTTAGGGAAAAAAAGGATGGTCAAGTAGACATAGGCAGTCAAATTACCTTTAAAATGTTTTACTGTAGACCTAAAATAGCTACCCAGCTTTGAAAAAAAAAAAAGAGAGAGAGAGAAGGGGAGGGGGGAAAGAGAGAGAACATAATTTCCAAACCCTTAGCTTATTTTTAATTTATAGTCCTTGGAAAAAAAATAAGTGGATAGCCCAATCATTTATATGCCTGGGCAAAAGCAATACATCTATATAAAAGTACAGTGATATATTTCTGTTGCTAGTTTAATGTGCTGCTCTGTGCCCTGTGTGTTCTGATTCATTGGAGAGCAGCAATCATGTCGACAGGAGCTGTTCTTCAGTTCCCATCAGCGACAACTAAAGGCCAATTCAAGGTTGTGGTGGGGTCATGAATCTAACACAGTCACTGATAGAACAATTTTCCTTCTGCCTGATACTGTCTGTGGGACACAGGGAATATACAGCCAGGGCTGCTGCAGGTATGTCTTGTTCCCTCATCCTTCCTCCCCTCTCCCCACCCCCTCCTCTTCCCTTGTTTTTAATTTTTGGCGGTGCTGTGCGCTCTTAACAAGCAGCCTCTGGGGAATACAGGATCAGCACTGTGGAAAATAAGAGGAGAGGAAACTTCCAAGCCTTTAGGAACCCAGCATACTCCTGGCCACTGTGCAGGGCACCTGAGCAGCAGCAGCTCAGAGTGAGGGCTGGATCTATCCTGAGCCAGCAGGGGCTGCACATCTGGAGACATGCACAGCCCTGTAAAGGAGAGAGGTGCTGGACCAAACCCCACAGTGCTCTCACCTCTGGTCCACCACCCTCTGAGCTAAATAAAGAGGCATTTTTATCTGGCTCTAACTGCACCTGGGTTGCTCTCCTCCTGTGGTGTTAAAAAGAAGACCTGAAATCTGCCTGACAATATTATTTTCCTACATGGATCACACAGAGCAGCTTTGGCTGGGTTTAACTTGACCTGTACGGCTTCAGAGAACCTTCTCAGTCCCAGACATGGTCCTTGTCAGGCAGAGGCCTTCTAGCCTGCTGGCTGTCTGGTTTTCTGTCTGTTTGCTGGGGTAAAATATAAAGCTTCATGGCCCAGTGTTGTCCCACAGTTGCCATCTGCAAACATTAAAATCAGTGTTTCTGAGAAACATTGAAACCTAGTTAACAAAACACTCAAATCTAAAAGATTAACAAGACACTCAAATATATCAAAATACAGAAGTAATTTACAACTCTGTTTAATTAAATTTTATTCCTGCACGCGCAATTGAAGATATTTATATATAGTGTAAAAAAAAAAAAAAAGGGAATAGGGATTTGTATTTATGTAGTAAGGAAGGGCGGAAATGGAAAGAAGAGGGTTTGTGCAGCATTCCTGCTGACATGCAGGCTTCCCCAAGAGCATCCCACCAATGCTGTTAGCTCTCATTCACTAATCTCAGGCCCTGCAGCTGTACACAGCTGTGTCTAAGTATCTGGGTTTCTTTTACTCTTGTTTATAGTGTTGTAGATGCTCCTGATCAGACTGACTGCAGATAAGATCCCAGCACGTGCTGAACTCAGAAGGAGAAGCTAGTGTCATCATCCTCTTCTGTGTGTGTTTGCGTGTGTGTGTGTGTGTGTGTGTGTCTGTCTGTCTGTCTGTCTGTCCCACCACAGGTGGAGAAAAAGAAGAGTATAAAACCTTCCAAACCCCAGTCTTCAGCTCTTCTTTGGGTAGAATGTTTTACCATACTGATTTCATTTGCATTAAAAATGCTTCTCTGGAAATGAAAGACTTGCATCTGTCTCATTATTTCAGATCTGAGCTGCCAACTGAGCTAATATTAAAATGACATATACACACAAATCACATTTCCTATATTACAAATAACAGGAGGAAAGCGAATATAGCAACATTAATAATTTACCTCTTGAGCTTAGCCCTTCTTTATTTTTCTGAAACTTCCACAAGCAGATTGCCATTTCCTCCAATTTATTCATTATTCAAATTCAGTCAACAGTTTAAAAGAATATGTTTACCTAACAGATAGCTTGCATTTTGCTTCCATTTTCACTGCTCAGTATTTGTAGCAAAGTGTGAGTCACAATTGTGTAATAAAATCACATCATGTAATTCCTTTTCCTCAGCTAAATCAAAATGTAATACTTCTGGGAAAAAAGTACTGCCAATGTGTCTATAAAAATAAAATTTCTACAAATAGCTTTGTCTATGTCTGAATTTCATCTACATTCATTCTAACTAACAACTCAGCCACTTGTATATTTAGCACATAATCATTAAAACAGGCAGCACAGCTTTATTTCCTTCCTTCTCTACAGAGAATGAAGGAAAATACATTTGCTTTCCTTTAGCCATGTTTAGCTTCCTCTGCCACCCAGTCACTCCATTCCCCCTGGTTCTGCAGGTGCCATTAAGAACAAAAAAGGCCACTGACAGCAGCTGCCTTTTACTTGCCTTTTATTCACTTTCGAGCAGCAGCCTTTGGGGTTTTGCAGATCCATGGTGAAAGTGGAAACCAATAGGAAACTAAAGAAACATCAGGAGCAGAACACTAAATCTTTCACACTTCCTCTCGATTCTTGTGGGTTTGACTTGGGTGTAGCCCTGGTGGGGTTCCTGCACTGCCCAAGCTGGATCCTTTCAATAAATGCCTTTTATCCTTTTATTCCACCTAGTCTCTGTTTCCAGGTCAGCCCACCCAGACTTCACTCAGTCCCCACAACAGGCTGCTCTGAGCCCCATCCAGCCTGGCCTGGGACACTGCCAGGGATGGGGCAGCCACACACACACACACACACAGCTTCCCTGGGCAGCTGTGCCAGGGCCTCAGCACCCTCACAGTAAAGCAAATCATAATCTGTGTATGATTCAAACACATCGTAAACTCCACAGAGGATTTCTGTCAACCCAGGCTGAGCTGCTGCTGAATGAATGTAGAATTTTAACCCCAGTTTGCACATGTACAGCTCTCAGAAAGGAGAAAAGGCTTTTCCAGAGAAAAACTGAGTTGCAGGGGCTCTCTTCCTCTAAATCCATTCTGGTTTCCAGACGGCAGCACTCTCTCTGCATTTTTGGAGGAGACAGAATAGATTTAGAAAGTGGCTGCTTATCGATTTATTGTCTTTATGCTGGACACAGGTTTTTATTAAAGAAAGCAGATACTCAATAGTGTTAACTAGTAATGGGAATTGACTTTTCACTAATTGCACAGAATCTGGCATTAATACACTTTAATAGAAAATAGGCTTGTGCACTCCAAATCAATCCAAAAGTTTTTTCTGAATACATTACAGACAAAGGACTCCAACCACAACACAGCTAAATAAGACATTGTATTTATTTACTTATTATTCCTCCAGTTATTGAGATAGGGAAATACCTCCAGGGAACGAGGGAAATGCTTTACCTCCGCTGTTTTTCCGCTTTCTGTTTGCTCCTTAGGGCTCAGTAGTTCCTGATCTGCTGTTCTGCCCCATGTGCCTAGTTTGTAAACAGAGGAGCATTTTTGTCTGCCTCAGGTACTGTGGGATGCAGGCAAAATAAATGTTTTGGAAGTAAGTATGACATGAGAAATAAATCAATTTATCACTTAATATAAATATGTTATGATTACTATAATTATTCTTTTCATCATTATTATTATTATTCATGTTATTATTGTTATCATATTTGTTTAAAATGCTACGGTATAAAACAAAATCTCTATATGTTTAGTTTCACCATCTGGCTTCTCATTAGGAGAGCACAAGGGGATTAACAGCACCAGGGGCTAAACCCCTCCCTGTTATCTTGGGTGTGTAGCTCTGTGGGGCTCAGCTGCCTCCCAAGACAACATCCTGAAACCTTTTCTGGGGCCTGGCAGGAGAAAGCGAGTGGGCACAGCCAAAACTACTGCATTTTCTCCCAAGTGGTTTGGAACATTTCCTGAAATAAGGCTTGCTCCCACGATCCAGTTAACAGGTACTTTGCATTGCCTGGCAGCCACCTCTAGAAAAAAGATGAAGACAAACAAAACAGGATCAAGATTCAGTTCCTGTCCCACTGAAACCCTTCTAGGAAATGAGACCATGTGCTCTTACAGCAAACACAGTTCCAAGTGGAGCAAATTGGAGTCCCAACCCTTTTTAGGCGCTATTACCAGTCCAATAAGGCAGCTAATAGTAAAGGATGGCTGCTTTATTTCCTGCACTTAAATTAAACAGATTGGCAAAACCTTACTAATCATTTCTGACGCTGAAGAATTACAGCAGCAGACAGGTTTCAGGAGAAAGGCAGGATTTTCCAGCAGTTTTGGACTTTTGAAGGGTGGGAGTTCATGACTTTCTGAATAAAGTTTGAAGCACCTCACCTTTATAATCACCCCTCCCATAGCTATCAGCTATTTTAGATCCTCTTTAGCCTTCTCTGAGCCAGCTGGAGGAAAAAGCCCCATTGCCCAGGATACTGGCAGTGACACAGGGGCTGACCAAGGGCAATACTTTGTGCTGGTTAGTAAGGTATGCTTGTGTTCCAGGAAAGTGATTTTTAGTCCTGTACTCCCTGTGGGTGGCACAGCTGGCACAACCTGACTTCTCCCATGGCTGGATCCCCAATTAATGCCCCTGGGATGAGCTGGGTACAGCATGGCTGGGCTGCTCCCTAGGAGGGGAAACCAGCTCTGCAAAAGGAACCCTGAACTTCTGAAAACTTCTGGCTCGCTCCCAAGAGGATACAGGCAAACTGCAGAGGGAAAGCCCTCCATGGGGAGGGGACAGCCCCAGTTTCCTCCCCAGGCTGGTCCCCATGGCTCCATCATGCCAGGACTGGGTACAGGGGGATGCAGGAAGGTGGCAGGATATCCCTGCTGGGATCACCTGCTCAGGGAGCCAGGCATGGAGAGCACTCTCTACTTCTTTAGCTTGCTGCTGGTTGTTTATCAAAGCATTGACAACTCAAACTAAGCTCACTGCTAAGCAAGTATTACTAGTTTACTATAATTACTATTTAAAAGTGTGTTATGATGCTGCCTATTAAAAACTACTAATATAGTATTAATTAACATCCTATCTCGAAGTGAATTTATACCACTATCAATCAGTGATAAAGCCACTAATATTTGTCCCCTTTCCTAAAATGGTGGTTTATATTGGAAGACCCACTCTACTTGTAGTGCCAGACATGTTGCTTCTGGATACCTGCAGAAACGCCCCACAGGAATATTTTATTTAGTCAGACAGCCCTTTGAAGTGAAAGGGTAACAATTTCTGATCATAACCTTGGCTTTGCACTTCAAGTAATTATCCTTTAATTGCATTACCCTATTTGAAATAGAGTTGTAATTGGAAAAAAAAACAATTTGATGTTCCCTGATGCATACTCTGACATGCATTATTCGCTTTTTATTCAAATATAAATGTTCTTTGTAATTCTATCACAGAAAAGAGAAAAATAAAACAAAGTGGAAATGTCAGTAGCAATTTTGGACACGTGAGAAGCATCAGAAACTAGTGCTGGGTGGGAAAAATTATATTATGAAATTAGTGGAAAGAAGAGATGTGAAAGGGGAAAGGGCTCCAGCTCTGCTCCTCCAGAAGCTGTCTCTGCTGCACATGGTGGTGTCTAAATACTGAGCTGGGTGCCAGCTGTACCTGAGTGATGGATGGCCCTTTAAAGTTACACTGGAGCAGAAGATGCAGAAGCACATTTTCCAGCCTTCCAGCTAACTGCTGAATAATTACTAAGGCAAATACAAGTCAACAGAGTGCAGTCCCCTTTCCTCATACCCCATGGGACAGAACACATAGACAGAAAAATGGTTTTACTTCTTCCTTTGTGGGCAGATCCAAACAAATCCAGATCAATGGCAACTTATACCCTTGCCACTTGCACCTGGTGTTTCTGAGAGGGGAACTCCACCCAGTTTGGCTGGATCAGCTGCATATTACCGTCCCAAAAGCAGTTGTGTGCGCACACACACACACACACACATTACTGAGACCTGGACCAGCCTTGGACCATTTAGAGCACCGGGCAGATAAAAATTACATAAGTTACAATGTTAGTGAGTTGGGTTCTGCCACTCCAGAGAAAAAAACGTACTTCAGACTAAGAAGTCAGGATGTGCTCAGAGGGTAGACAAGGAAAACCGTGTTGGCCCAGTTTGGGCTGGAGGTCCCTGGTTGGGATGGAGTGTGCACACAGAGCTGGGTGTTGCAGCCCACTCCCAGCACAGCAGAAATTGCCGACATTTTCTGCAGCAACTCCTGTGACAGATGTCCTCTGCCAGCAGCCCTGCATCCTCACCTGCTCCAAACCAGAGCCAGCCCAAACTTTACTTCAAAAAGTCAGCAGTTCTCTGACAAGAAGTTAACACAGGGAAGTCATAAAGCAGAGGTAGCTGGCACAGACTAGGCTGGATAAATTGGGCCTTTCTGGGGTTTTTGAAAAAAGCAAAACCAAACCCTCAAATCCAACAGGAAGAAAACCTCTTGTGAAAAATAGGATTCTGGTTTTGTCCGGAGATATAACCAACTTTCATTAGTATAAGTTACGGTGCTTTCTACCCAGATTGTTTATACTGCCCACATCCAACAGAAAGCACAAGAAAAGTAACCTGTTCTGCTTCTGCATGTCTGGCTGCCCTGTCCCCCTCTCCAAGTCTCATTCTGAACTCCAAAGGGAAACATAAGTATTGAAGTTCAGATTCGGGCACCTGGCACATAACACATCACAGGCACTTCAGGCTTCTCTGGATCTTTAGGGAACAATCCTGTAAAGGTTACCCAGCATTTTATTTTGGGAATCCCACAACAGAAGTCAATTTTATTTTAGGTGTACACTGTACACTCTGTAGCTGCTTTCCACAGTGGCTTCTTAGGTCTTGGGTACAAATCTCTCCTCCTGTTTCACACACAACCAGTGAGGGTGAATGGTGTCTGTGTCCAAACAGTTCTGTCAGTACTAGCATTTCATCCTGACACATTTCACCTGGGCAGAAAACACATCTCTTTGCTTGCCTCCCTCACAGCTGTAAGCAATGTCACTCACGTCACCAGGACTATTAGTGGGAGCTCACCAGTGAGACATGGAACAGTGCAGCTGAGATTTGGGGCTTCCTCAGGGCTGCTATGAGCAGCCTGCACAATTCAAGGAGCCTGCTAGAGGTTAGGCATCCTGCACAAGTGTATTTAACAGAGAAGTATCTCTGATTTTTCTCTTCTCTTAGAGATTGAACTGAAACTCCCAGGAAGCAGCACAAAGATAACAAATGAAAACTAAGCCAAAATATAATCACTCTAATTATAATGACTACTAAAAAGAGATGGTTGTCAAGAGAGAAGTTCCAGGAGCACTGGAAGTCAACTGTCAAGATCCAGCCCATCTGACTGAAAACTGACAAGCAAGTCAGCTGAGAGAGCACTGTCATTTTATAAAACAGAAGGAAAGGAGCAGCTTGGAGGCTTGCTGGTGGGGTTTTTGGTTATTGTGGGTCTTGGGGGTGGTTTTTTTGTGTGCTACAAACGTACAATAAAAAATGGATAAAGCGAAAACACAACTCATTCCCACCTGGATTATAAGGTATTTTAATGCAGGATTAACTAGAAAAAGAAATAGTGAATTAAGAAAGCTTATGTTACTGAAATTTGGTAAAATCTTATTTTCTACCTTTAAGCAAAGTAGTTACATTAAAAGGTTTCTCAGATGACTTGTGGGGCCATAAAAGCTGTGAATGAAGAAGGATCTTTCAATTCCCAGTGATTTCTCTTTGAGAATTGAAGTTCTGATGGTCCTGGTAACCATCTTACCTAGGCTGCACAGCTGGGGCTTGCTGGTGTATACATACATACATATTATATATATGTTCTTTTTAATATGTTAACTAATGTTGTTTACTTCATGGTACTAATTCAGCAGCTAAAACAATCAATTTAAAAGTAGGTAGAGCTATCAGTTAAAATGCAAGGAAACAAGGAGAAAATCACGCGATGATAGAAGAGGATTTTGCTCCTGGTTGCAGGCTGGAGCTGGGCATGGCCCCACTCTTGGGCGGTTGCAGCAGGTAATGCTGACATCTGTGGGTGAGCTGGAAAACTGAGCTATGATACAAGCTGTTAATATTGTCCTAACCAGAGCTTAGGAATGCAAGGCACCTGGTGTGTGATCCAGATTTAATCTGCTGCCGAGTACGTGCGAAGGGCTACCGAGGGAAGAAGAGAGGAATTAGGGCAATTTTCTCCCCACTTAGTTATGGTAGGAGAAGCAGGGAAGCTCCCTGTCTCTCCTGTCTTTTCCCAAGTCCAGCCCAACACCTCAGGCCAGGCTGCTCTGGCTCCTGTTTAGCTGCTCTGGTAAAATGCTGTCTGAGTGCTGCCCTGTTTGTCTGGGAAGAGGACACGTATGGTGGCTCTGTGCCACTGGCAGAAGCATCACTGTGCGTGCCAGAAACTTTTCCATTTTGCCAATGAGTGCAGGGCCTTGCTACGAGTGCCTTCTTCCTACCCAATGCTGCATTTCTAAGGCAATGCTCAGGCAGGAGATCTAAACCAAGCTTCCAGAGTGAAATGTAAAATGCAAACTATGAAAATGTGTTGCTGTCCTCTTAAAGAATCAATCACCAAGGTGTTTGGGGATTGGAAACTCTCACAAAGCTCAGAAAGAAAATCAGTTTCTCTTAAGTGCAAATCTTGTACCTGAGCCAGATATACTGCAGCCTCATGGCTGAGGGTAACACTCCTCTTGCCCCATGCTCAATTTCTGAACTTGTCAATGAATTAATTCCTCGTAGAGGACCTCCCAATTCTGGAGACGCATCTCCTGGAGGTGCACCATGGAGCTCACGGACAGGTTTGCAGGAAGCTGATGCCCTCTGCTGGGTATCAGGGACTTGAAACATGTAAATTCCCTATTTCAGAGAGTGATAATGGCACAAAACTCCCTCAAAGAGGGAACTGGAAAGTTTAATGGCAAGGCTTCACACCTTCCTTCAGTATTTTTTAATACATGTTGGAGTACAGCTGATGATTTGAAATCTAGTTGCAGTGAATGAATAACAGTAGTTCTGCTTATGGCTTCCATATTGGTAGAATATTAGATGCA
The DNA here is from genome assembly GCA_013400175.1 of Phainopepla nitens. Classification (NCBI taxonomy): domain Eukaryota; kingdom Metazoa; phylum Chordata; class Aves; order Passeriformes; family Bombycillidae; genus Phainopepla; species Phainopepla nitens. The sequence continues at coordinate 132,937 of VXBQ01000080.1, forward strand.
ACTTGTAAGTAATGGTCTTTGAACATATTAATTTCAATAAACTGTTCCTCTACTACTAGTTGGATTTAAAAGGATGTATAATAATTTGAAGTTGGAGAGAAGTGTCTGAAGGGGCCTCTAAATAAAGTTGTATTAGTGTGGTGAGACAGGGGTTATTGTTTTATTTTAACTGGCTGCTTTCCTTCTTGAGTTTAATTTGTGTTGGAGGTGCATTTTTAGCTTTCCCTGGTACATTAGAAAACCATACTCCAGGAAATATTTGGCTTACTATTTCCTCATTAATTTTCTTTTTGGTTCCAATAGCTGTTAATATAAGACTTAATACTTCCCCATATTTCTGATTCTTATTGACTGCTTAGAAGCCAGTATAAAGATGAACAACGCTTTCAGAATATTTGCTGAAGAGTTATTGGGACTTAAAAAAGACCTGGACCATGAGGGACAAGCTATCTGTCAGCACATCCTATATTCTACTGAAAGATCAGTTGAACAACGCTGAAACTGCATTTATTGAGACACAACTATGAGAAAAGAAAAGCAATTCTAATTTTGGGAGGAAACAAATTAAAACTGGAAATTGTGTGTTCGTGTTTTGTCGTGAGACTGAGAACTCTAAGGCCTTGATGCTGCCTGCAGCTCACTGTAGCTGTTCCTGTCACACACCAAGTGACAGATTTCCATTTGGCCTCTCAGGAACTCTGTCACTACAGGATTTGAGAGTATTTGTGCAGTTCTTTGGTGGTCCATTCTGGCTAATATGAGTAATGCCTATGAGAAAAGACTAAAAGGAACATTAAAACAGATCTAAAATAGGTAAAATTTTGTCACCTTAACTGTTTTCTTTTCCTTTAGAAGCTTTAATTCTGACTTCTGGATTTATAGAATTACAACTTTTGTGTAGGTCTGTCCACTTTCAGTTCTTTCTGATGTCTTGAATGGTGGGAGATTCAAAAGTTAGAAGTTGTCTTGTGTTAGTTACTGAAGTAATGAATTTAATTGATTAAAAAAAAACCCAAATTCAGGCTGCGTCTAAGGATAAGTTATAACATACTCTCAAAGATAAATGTCTTTTTGTACCATAAAGCTGAAAAAAAAAATGTAAACCTCCTCTGAGTTAATTATCTGACAGCACTACACTGTTATTCGAGTATTTAACACAAATAATCCCAAGGGATACTTAATTGGTTTTAAGCTTTCAGCTTCCTGTCTCTGGTCTGACCACAGGGTTGTGTGGCAATTCTCACAAGGTCAAGAGAAGAACCCTCACTGACTTCTGAAGATGTTTAATTTGACCATGTTCTAAACTTGAAGTTTGCTCTGTGTGAGAGAGAAGAGTGTTAAGGACTGGCTTGGTTTCTTACAAGACCACAATTCTGGAGCTTCTGTTCAATGAGCTCAAACTGATTCATGGGATATGCATTCTTCATAAACCAGAGTCTTTTATTGTCATTGATTTTTGTCTCCTGAATATGTAAACTTCGCCAAGGCGTAAATTTTTGCAATTAATACCAAAAGGAAAGTTTTAATACAGCCACTGAGGTACACCTGCAGTTGGCTTCACTGCATGCAGAGCTTAAAGTGGTTATGAATTTTGGATTTTTTGGAAAGTAGTTGTTTCCTTTGGCTCTATTGAAATAATGTCCTGTTTAACAGGCTTAGTTGTGAGCAATTTTGGCAGATGGGGAAGTACCTGTGCTGCTGGGAGTCACATGCACTCACTTTAGATGATAACAAAATAGCTTGTGTGGTGTTTATAAAAATAGTCAAAAGAGAAATTCAGGCTGTAAGCAGTTTAAATCTAGCAAGATGGTAAAGTTTGACTTGTAACAATGTCTTTTCAGAGGAAAATGGTTGTGGGGCACATGGGACTGTATAAAAACATGCTGCTGAACTTAGTAATACACAACAGCCTAGGCATGTAAGGAAATACAGCTGAATGGAAATGTCCTAAATATGTTAGGAGGACACATGAAAAAAAAAATGTCATTTTTTTACCAGGTAAAAACCCTAAGCCTTAGGGACATTACCCACTACTTGATGCAGGCTTTTAGTCAAAGAGCAGTCCTGTGTGTTCTGCTAGGAAACAAGTGTTTCATTTGGGAAAGTAATCACCTGNCAGGTAAAAACCCTAAGCCTTAGGGACATTACCCACTACTTGATGCAGGCTTTTAGTCAAAGAGCAGTCCTGTGCGTTCTGCTAGGAAACAAGTGTTTCATTTGGGAAAGTAATCACCTGCTAGTGCATCTGTAAAATGAGAGGCTAAATGTACTAAATTTGCACAGACTTAATGGAAAAGGAGAAATACAGTTCTAATAATGAGATGCTCTAGGCAAATTAAGTTACTGGTAGTTATTGAATCCAAAATCTGGCTGTGGACCTGAAGTGGTCACGCTCATCACATATGGAAGCCTGTTCAGTTTATTAACAATGGGTACTGCCAACTCTGGTCTAATTAAAAAAAATAATAAATGCACATAAATGACACGACTCAACCAGCTCTTCCCCTCTCAATCTCCTGGAAGTTTCCTGTTTATTGTTATTAATATTTATTGCTACTATTATTATTTTCAACTAGGTCAAAAGATTGCTTACGCATTGAAACAGTGACAGACACCCACTGGAACAACTGCCAATGCTCTGACCAAAAAAAAAAAAAGAAGAGTCTGATTGTTTTTATAACAGATTTAATACAAATGTAGCATCTCAGTGCTTATACTCCAGCAGGACCAGCAGATGTCAGCATAACTCAAAGCATAACTCAAAGAAATGAAGGGGATTTTGGCAATGCAACATTCATGACGCTTACCAGGACAGAAAAAAACCTGCTGAACACACAGCAACATTATACAACTTTAACAAGTAAGTCTGCAAGAAGTTAACAGTATTATTGAAAAAACGTGACCCAACAAACATGCAGATCTTCCAAGTCATCAAAGAATACAAAATTTATACAAAATACAACAAAAATACAAAGAATAAAAATGTTACTAACAGTTCGTTTATAAAATAATTCCAATAAGCCTTGTTATTGTGTAAAAGTTTAATATTATGAGGACAGATAATGTATAAATCAAAGATACTTTCCATTCATCTGGGTTTTTTTTGTTAACAGTCTAGATAACCTTGGTTTGGAAACTGACACTCAACTTCATTTCAACTGCATATAAACCTTTAAAATCAGGAAAAAGAGAAAAAAACGGGGAGAGGGCTATGGAAGTACCAGTTCAGTCCAATTACAGACTGATAATAGAGCAAAATTACTTTAATTTTGTTCTACAGAAACCAACAAAGTATCAAATAATACTTTAACACAACGCCCTCATAGATTAATTTCAGTATTTAATATGAATCCATATTCAATTAATTAATATGAATTAATATGAATTCACATCCTTATGAATTCACAAGGACAACTTCATCTCAAATCCCAGTAACTGGGATGAGATCTGAACACCTAAATGCTTTTGACTCCTTTTAAGCAAACAGCATAGGATTTATCAGATGTAGCTTCAATACTCTGCAGAAGATACAGTGTTCACTAGAAAGAGAGCTTTATTAATACTGCATGTAAACTCACTGAGAACTTTCACAGAGTTTCACATCAAATAGATTAAAAGCTGTGCGATCCTGAATTTGAGGAGAAATGAAGGACACACAGAGATGGTACATTCTATAAAACAATGTATGAAAGAGTACTGAGTGGCTCAGGATAGATCACACTGGAATTTAGCACCTTGCACTTGAACACAGCTGTTCAGTGTGATTTTACCTGGATGACTAAGCAGCCTGAGTACAGTGCAGGCTCCAGTGTGAAAAGACAGCAGTATGCTTAAGTCCATAACCACACTGAAAATGATTCTAAGAGTGAGCATATTCACCGTGTGGATCGTGACAAATTCCAACAGCTTCCGTTAAGTCGCTGAGTGCTGACTGTGCTGTGTTTAATCAGAGCATCCAGTCAGGGTCAGACACTGCCCACACCCTACCCCACGTGCTTGTTCCTGATGATCTCTCCGCCCTCGATCTCAATCTGCTCGTAGAGCCACTTGCGGTCGCAGCGGCACTCGGTGCCGCACTTGTTGGAGCCGCACTTGGGGCAGGCGTAGAAGCAGCCCAGGCAGTCCTCGTCCAGGCAGTCACACAGGTCCATGCCGCTGAACAGCAGCAGGCCCTGGCTGTCGTACACCTTGCTCTTGGCTGGGATCACCTGCCTAAAACAGAAATACAATATTTATAATACATAATACTAAAAAAACCAACAGTCATTGCCCACGGTAAAACCCACGGATTAATTTGATGCCAAGTTGCTAGTATTTGTGGAGGGAAGTTTGCTTTCTTCAGGTGCTCACTTTAACACCGGTAATTTCAAAGTTATACATACCTTACTCTATTTGATAACATTTTCCAGTCCCAACTGTATCTCCAAACTAAGAAGAAGAACAGAGGGAGAGGGAAGGATGTGTGGTGGGTGAGCAGCACATTTAGTGTGTCTTTCTGTCTGGTACAGTTACACTTAGGTGGAGAGTGGGGACAACGCATTACTGTGATATTTTTTGCATATTTTGACAAATAGAAAATGTCTCTTTATTTTTAAATCAGTCACATTAGAAGGTTGTAACTTATTAACCAGTATTATCCAATTTGGATATTGTTTTTCAAAAGGAAGGTAAGGTCCTAACTTGCACACTTTTGTTTATCAAATGTAACTACTGAGTTCACAGAAAGATGATAACCAATATTTTAAGTGTAGCCTACCTCATTTTACTATATTCAAATTTATCTTATTATCAGAATTTTAGTTTATGCATGTATGAATAGCTACATCTATGGTCTGTGTAGTATTGTGCCTCACAAACACAATTTTATGTTTGCCTGAAAAATGAACTGTAAGCTAACGTTTTAACTTCTCTTTTATTTATCTCAGGAATGAGAGTGATCTTCAACATCCCTAAAACCAAGAACCCAAACCATACACACACAAACACCCACATGGATGGCTTATTTTCAAACAAAAGTTTATGTAAATACAGCTACCAAGTTACCTGTCTGAATTAAACACTGAGATTTTTGTTTGCAGCCTTCTCTTTTCCCTTTTACTGGTCTCAGGAGTGAATTCAGTCTGTCGTCCTGGGTTAGCAAACTGGAGAGACTTTAAAGCCTTTGCTGTACGCCCCTGAAGAAAGAGAAAATGTCACTTAATTATAAATACCAATCTTAATTCTTAAGAAAATATCCAGTCAAGGATATTGTAATAACTAGATGAATTCTTGACCTATGATTCTATGATTTCCAGGAAAAACAACCTAAGTCTTAAAATCTTTATGCTGGAGAACTGTATCTGTCTCAGGCCAGCAACACAAGCTTTGTAGCAGCAGTTTTAATCAATGCTTTCAAACCATCCTCCTACCAGCCTCCTAATCATGCTGACATATAATTGAACCATACAGCTGGGGAAGAGCTCCTAGAATGAACTCCTCTTTGCTCAGAGGCATACAGACCAGCTCCTGCTGTTCTGGTTCACCACAGACTCCCTGTGCACAGCCTGAACAAGGCACCCAGCAAGGCACCAGCCAAATGCCCAGCTCAGCACCTGGAGAACTATCCTCCCACACCTGTTCATCACTGCCCTGACCAATGCCATGGCCTTCACAGCCCAGACACCACAGCCAGAGCACACTTAATTCACCTCCATGCAGCTCATTTCGTAATGAACTGCAGGAGGAAATGCCTTTTTTTCCTTTTTGTTTTTAACTGAAGAACCATCTTTAGAAGCAACTTTTGTGGTGTTCAGTTTCAAGCACGGGAGTTTGTTGTTTGCAAGGCTTGAATAACAGCTCAAAATACCAGCAGCAGTCTGGTATTTATACGAATTTAGGAGTCAGTCACCCTAGTAGACACAGTTTTTCAAAACTTAGAGGCCAAACAATTAAATTAGAGGATTTTATGTTTCTCTGAATAAAGGTTTAAATACAGTAAACCCCTGCACACCTAAAAGACTACATCCCTTCTTATTTCTATGAGAGAAAAATTTAATTTCTTTATGTAGTAGTAATGAGAACTCTTAATAGCTTGCAGGGTACAGAGGGCATGGGAAAACTGATCCATTTACATACATCTGGATCCAGTTTTCTTCTCTGTCGCTCCTCAGGTTCCACATCCACACTTCCATTTATTATCTGCATACATTTGGGACACAGCTTCCAACCAGGAACAAACTGTCTTCCAAACTTGGCACTCAGAAAAGCTGCATCATCTAAGTCAATCGCTCGCAAGTTTTTCTTCGATAATTTCCTGTGTATGTTAAAGGGATCACAACAGGATTTTTGTAAGTCTTCAAATCTTTCAATGTAAATTTTGGCATGGTGGAAGCAGATAGTGTTGTTCTCTGACAGGGTTATTCCAGTCCTAAGCTGGAGCAGCAGGAGGTCAGATGAAGATATATCTTGTTTAGCCTTGAAGCCAGTGTGACGGGTATAATAGGTCTTGTGGCATTCACTGGTAGCTTGAAGCTGAACTCCAACTGAACAGGGATCCATTTTACTTTCTCAGAACAATTTATTTCATTTATTTTCCCTAAAACAAATTCTTTGAAGCCTTTAGGAGTTTCTGTGAAGATCACCCTAGAGAAAGCATTAAAATCAATCAGATTTGCAGTGCAAACTTTTATCCATAAGCCTGACATACTGGATTTAAGTAATTTATAAAACATGTAAAGAAATAATAGCCTTCTAGTTCAGATAAAACTAAAAGGTACTAAATTTATTCTGGCATTAAACCATACATCTTCTATTCCTTTCACAGGCTTTTTTTCCTTTTTTCTTTTTTTTTTTTTTTTGGCTAAAATAAGAATCTATTCAAAATGTTTAGTAGCATTGATTTCTCAAAAGCAACCTGGGAGCAAGGTAGGAGGTGGATGAATTGTTCACACAGCAGCCTGCTCAGGTCATTGGTTTTCCTGGAGACCCCTTCTCTTGGTTCAATCCCTGCTAGTCAAGACCTGACTGCCCACAGAAAGGGGCTGCTGATGACTAAACAATTCACCTATCCTGTTTCCAAGGAGAATGGTGAGATAGGTGAGTAAGAGACAGGTGTTCTAAGGGGGAAAAAAGCTGCAGCAGGTAGGCTGCGCAGGCTGGCTGATGTCAGCAATTCCCATCCAGCTGAGAACAGTTGAGCATTGGTCAGCTGGTGCTGAGCAATTGTTTTCACTTGTACTGCTTGTTTTTTTTCTTGGCTTTTACTTTCTGCTCTCTTCTGGTTTGTTGTTGGTTTTTTTTTTTTTTTTAATTTTCCTTACAGTATTTTTAAAAACATCTTTTCATTATTAAGCTGCTTTTATCTCAGCCCCCAAGTTCCTCACCTTTATGCTTCTGATCCTCCCCCCAGTGAGGGGGGTGAGTGAACGGCTGTGTGATGCTCAGCTGCCAGCTAGGGTTAAACCACAACACACATTTATTTGTTCTAACCACTGAACAGGGTAACATGGCCTTTTAATCAATAAAAGTATCTACCAGCTGTCCAGTGCTAAAGAGTCTTGGACTTCAATAAAATAAAACCAAATAGCATCATACACAATCTAATGAAATGCAATGTGTAAGTTTAGCTAACACACAGAAATTCGAACACAGCAGTGCAAGAGCTTAAAAGAGAACAGCAAAGAGAATTAAAAGAGAGTAGTAAGTCAAGAGGATTTTTAGAATTAATCTGAAAAGCCACTGGCAGGAGCATTTTTTGGAGGAGAAATGCTCTTGACTGCAACACGTCAGTTTTTTTGAAGCAGACGTTTATATCTGAAGCAATTACACATTTCCATCCATTAAACTGTATGCACAGTAACTGAAAGGTCTTACATAGGACATGATATTTTCTAGTGATTTAACTGATGCCAAATACAAATCATCTGAGAGGTTCCACTTGGGCCAGTAAACTTGTCTGAAAATGTAATTTTATATCTGAGACACAACTGATGACAACTGAAGGAGTATTTTTAAACAAGTTTTCTCAGCCTATTGTCAGGAATGCTGCAACTTTCACATTTAAATTAAAGTAAGAAAAACAAAGGCACTACATAAAATGCTTTAAAGCTTTAATTTGCAGAAAAGAATGTGTGTGTTTCGTTCTGAAAACAATGCAAACTTGGCTGTGGTTTTTTGCAAGTGATCTGAAAATACAAAAACGTAAGTATTCTAATACTTAACACTGATTTCCCGGGTCAAAACCTAAATCCTGTATTTTTAGGGGTACACCTAGCGTACTCCTAAGTTGCTAGGCCACCTGAACTCTTCTTCACTCAAATTTCTGTAGGCTAAGGTAACACCTGAAGTTCTGTGCTTTTCAGATCTGCACTGAATAATACACGTCAGAAGGGTAGATGTCAATGAAATTAAAAAAATTCTTATTTTCAGTGGCTGCTGAGCACTGACTGTGGTAAGTTTTACTACACAAAAGTTCCAGTGCCTTTGCCTATTTAAGCACTTTTACTGCAGTACTGACTTTGAATGACTTTTTGATCTTTTTTAAAAGACCACCTATCAAACTTCACCATCTTAGTGAACCAGCTCTAATGACAATTAATCTTTTTCTGTTAGCTGCACCAAGTTTGTGTTTCAAGCCAAGGTAACTGGAACTGTTAACGACCAAAATTCACTGCAGCCGAGTTAACGTTTTAACAGCAACTTAGGCAATACTTTACTCAATAACTTAGGCAATAACTTTACTCAAAGAGGTCTGTTACAGGCTCTGCACCAAGCCTGCTTCAAGCGCTAACGTTGTGCATTTTTGACTGATTCCTGCCGTGGAAGGTGGGGGTCTGTGTGTGTGGCTGAAACATACTACGTCAATATACAAGTCTGAACGGTCTGAATTTCCAAAATTTGCACATGGACTGTAAGTGAGGCTCTTGGAAGATATTCTTATTGAGAAACTCAATTTGTCACCTTAGGAAAACAAACCAAACAACCAATAGTTATTACAATGCTATCCCTGTCAGGTGTCTGACCGCTGACCACGCTCTATGATATTCCCTATATTAAACGGCAGCGAACACAACAGGTCTGTCACCTGGGTTTGTTCAAACGACAGTACTGCTGACGGAACTCGGGGATCTCACCCACTTAATCCGCAGCAATCCTCGGTGGAAGCTTCAGCGCGTTCCTCCTCCTCCTCTCCCCCCGGGAGGAGCACTCGGCTGCTTTTCCTGTGAGCTCTCCGTGGTGGGAAGAGGAGAGCGCCTGAATCCCCGAACCCCGGGGTGTGTCCGTGCCCCTGTGCAGTGTTAACCAGCGCTCACCGCACCGAACGGCGCAGCCGGAGCCCAGGCTCGATGCGGGGCACACAGCGGAGCCCGAGCGGAGCGCTGCCGGGGAGGACCCCGCCCCGCACGGCAGCGCCGGCCTACAACAGGCCCGGGCCAAGCAAGGCCCGGCCCTGCGGCTGCCGCCCCGGTGCCTCCCGCGGGCTGTGTCCCGCCGTGCCGGTACCTCCCGCGGTGTCCGTCCCGCCGTGCGGGCTGTGTCGTGCCGGTGCCGGTGCCGGTGC